>VZTZ01048391.1:485706-520695 GCA_013400955.1 Drymodes brunneopygia
TAGTTATTCCCTCTGCCTTGGTTTCCAATGAGAAATGCCTTGAGGAGGTGACTGTCTGTTTCTTTTTTTTTCTGGGAAAGAAAGATATGGGATTAAATTTGCTCCAAGGCAAAATTTAATTTTAAGCCTAGGGGCTTGCAAGCTGGGACCTTTCTGAACCGTAGAGAAGGCTGCAGCTTGTTTGAGCTGAGGTAAAGTTAATTTACTTCACAGTAGCTTGTATAGGGCTATGTTTTGATTTGTGCTGAAAACAGGCTCGATAATATGGAGGTGTTTTCCTGTTATTGCTGAGCAATGCTTAACAGAGCCAAAGCATCTTTTGCTTTTCCAACTGCCATGCTGGAGAAGACACTCGGGGTGCATGGGAAATTGGGAAGAGACAGAGCTGGGACAGCTAGCACCCACTGACCAAGTCAATGTACCATACCATATGGCATCGTACTCCATATATATTGGGGGGGAGAAAGGGGTAGGGAGGCATGAAGAAGGAGGGGCATGTTTGGTGTTCGTCTTCCCAAGTAACTGTTATGTGTGATGGAGCCCTGCTTTCCTATGAATGGCTGAACACCTACCTGCCCAGGGGAAGCAGTGAATTAATTCCTTGTTTTGCTTTGCTTGTGTGAGCAGCTTTTGCTTTCCCTGTTAAACTGTCTTTATCTCAGCCCACGAGTTCTCTGACTTTGACCCTTCCAATTCTCTCCCTGATCCCACTGGTGGGGGAATGACTGAGTGGCTGTGTGGTACTTGTTTGCTGGCTGAGTTTAAATCATTACAAGAGGGATTTTTGTTGTTTGCAGTGCTTTTCAGCCCTGGATGAAATTGCTGAGAAATTCAAAGCCTCTGCAAGCTGGAGCACTAGAGGCAGAGGAGCAGAGAAGCCTGTGAGTTGGAGCGAGGGAGGAGGGTGTCAATCTGTAGATCTCTCTCTAGAGGCACCTGTCTGATGGATCTAAACAGCAGAGTCACATTTCCTGAGTAAGATGGTTAATTAGATAAAGGGGCAAATGGAAACACTTAGGAGTGAGGGAAGGCAGAATCCAATTTCTGTGCTGAAGGAGATTTCTGCTGCCGCTGAGGTCCGCCAGCATAATAAGTTTGAGATTCTGAGGTCATAAGGGTTATATTGTGCGCTTGAAGAAATCAAACTATCTGAGAGACGCTGAGTTTTATTATTGTGTAAATTGGTATTAGGATCTAAAAGTATTCAGGGAAAAAAGAAAAAGAAGTCTAACACTTTTGATATAGTGGCAGCAATGACATTGGGAGTGGCATGTCAATAAAAAATGCATGTCAGACCACACCTTGCTGTGATCATGTGGACTTTGAAAGAAAATTAAAGCCTGCTTCAGACTCATAATACTTCTTTTTCTGCTAGCTGTTAATGGCAATAATTCATAGCATGCTGTGTATTGTCTATGGAAAAGGAAAAATACTATTTAAAAACTAGATTCTTACAAGGTCTTTCGATAAATGATGTAATTTTATTGTTTCATTTTTAAGTATTATAAAATTATTTTAACTTTTTTTTAATACATGATTTGAGATTTATCTTTGCACTATAGGTATGCTGTATAAAAAGTCTGAGTGTACAGCTCTTTCATGTTGAGTGATTACTTTGGCTACTGTAATTAAAAATTCACACCCAGGACATGCACACCCAGAGTGCAGGACGCATCAAATATTTCTAATAGAATGAAGACATGAGAGGAGAACAGAGGTTTTAAATCATGCTAAAATAACTGAAACTCATTCAAATCAAGAATTTCAAGGTTATGTAGAATGTTTGTACTGTGAACTTTTCCAGGGCATATTTATTGCACTCAGGAATGGAAATAAGGAATAAAGGTGACAATCTGAAAATCCTTTATTTTTGTAATTCAGGTTTATTCAACAACGATTCTAAAGTCCACTGTAACTTTTGTTACTTAGAGTTAGCAAATTGCAGGTTCATGCAAAACCGAGGGGGACAGGCTGTAGTCCTACAGTGATAGATAGGGATTTAAGGACTTAACTCTATTAGCGTTAATGGAAGTTAAGGACAAAATCCACATTTATCATGATGAGATTAATTTCCATTGCTTAAATACATATCATGAGGCAGCTACACTACAGATATTTTTTAAAGTATTACTTTTGACCCAGTCCTTTGATTTAACTATCTTTTTATAATGTTGTTACACTGTTATCTGTGTTCTTATCATTTTAGGAAATGTCATGAGTGTTACATAATCATAACCCCAAGGGAGTTCATCTTTCATGATTGCAACAAAATAAGAAACTTCATAAACAGTATACCTCATATGATGTGAACAGAGCTATGTAGTGATGTCACAATCTTATTTTTGCAGATACTCAGATTTCCTACAAAAGTGACTGAGTGGAACTCAGCTTACAAATTAGTTATTTTCACAGCTTTTTCTGTATAATGCTGCAATTGCCATACTAGGATGTAGGTTTTTAGGAGCAGCCTACCTGATAATGTCCTTCTAACTGATTGAAATGACTAATATAATAATGTGGAAGTAAATAAGAAGATACTGGAATGGATGGGAGTAATGTCACATGATTTCATAGTGCAATGCTGTACAAGTAACGGTTTTCCCTTTAAGTGAAAAAGAGCAGTCAGAGGGAGAGAAATCATTGTAAGCAAACACAGATAGGGGAAATAAGAAGTGTGAACTGTTCCCCAGCTTTGCTAGAAGATTAGATGACTGTGGGTGAACAAAGAATGTAAAAATTTAACTAAAGGCTAAGTCTCTTGAAATGAGAAGATAAAGATTCTGGAAGAACCTTGGATAATGTTGAAAAGAAACCATTTGGGTTTTAGGAAGCATTAGAACAGGTGATGAGTAGTATTTAAAGCAGCATTGTATGCAGTAGCAAGGGCTTGAGCTGGTGAGGTAGGAGGTCACTTCAGGTCTTCTGTAGCTAATGATTGCAGTAAGTGCTTTGGGGAAGTAGAAAGCTTTTTGTGTATAAACTGAGCTGTTCAGCTTTCTGTATTGTAAAGTGTTTTGCAAATTCTTAAGAATGCTTGCTAAAATGAGCTAGAAAGAAGGATACATTTATGTATCTGGATGAGCTGATTGTAACACCTGTCCTGGTAAATATTAATCTGTTTTAGATAAATCAGAACACTTACTTCTACCCTAGAATACCAAGGCAAATGTAGGCCTGGATTCAGCCTTTTCTACAAATGAGGTGAAAAATATTCGGAGCTAGGTTTCCCTTAATGAAACAGTAAGTAAACAAGAAATTAAGAAAATGTCACCCAGCACACAAGCAGTAAGGCTACTACTCCTACCATTTCCCTAGACGTAAGAAACAATCTCTAAGAAACTGGCTTTCAAATAGGAAATATGTGGAAAACATCCTTGTAGCTGAGCCTTTTATTAAAATAGCATAAACACACTCAATTAACCAAGGAATGAACACTACTGCTCCCTAATCAGTCGCTGGAGACCTGCTTCTGAAAACAGTTTAAAACCCACTGGCTTGAGGGGCCAGGAAAAGAAGTCTGTAACCAGCTTCTGCAAAGGCCATTAACTCCAGCAAAGGCAAAGCTTCTGCTGAGTTTTAAAAATCAGTTTAATCAGCCATTTTTGCTAGTCCAAACCAAGCATAACAGTCTGAAATGTTTTCTTCAGTACAGAGCTCATTTGCTACCCAAATTCTCGAAATTTAGTTCTGGACTTATCCTATCCAAACAGGCTATTTTTTTTCTGAATCATTTATAAATCATCAGAGGAATCCAAAAGGAAAAATTTGTATTTCCTTTACTTTTTCAGTCACAAAAAGAGACTTAAAGACTGGAGTTATTTCCTGAGAAAAAATTCAAGTAGATATGCCAGGGAAGGAATACAGGAATATTTGCATTTCATAACATAGAAAGAAGTTAGGAAAAGTTATAAAATAGTACAGTCATTCTCATAAGCTTCAGAGAGGCCAGTAGATAAACAGAGTGATATTATTTGTCCTCACTTCTGACTTGTGTAAGGATGATTTTCAAAGTTAGCAGGAAAAGAGATTTCCCTAGAACTGGAAATTCAGCGATTGGCACTTGATAACCATCATGTGTTTTTATCTGTACCAGCCTCTTCCATGCATCACTCAGCCTGTCCATCCACTGCACTATCACAGCGTATCAGCAAATCAGATACTTGTCTCTCATGTTTCTATGCACAGCTTCAAACTGATCTCATTCTTAACAGGCACCAGAAAACACCTCCTCAGCACCAGTTAGTGACGTGCAATACAAAACACCACCCGTGATCTGCTGTTGCAAGCAGTTGGTGCCGTGTCACACCTTGAAACTTGGTGAGACATCTGGGACATGGCTGTGCTACCTTTGCCTTATATTTTCTTGTCCTTCTCTACTTCATTATGCTGTTGTAAAACCAGCCAGCATTTTACCTGATATCTTCCACCACACAGTATCTAAATTCCAAGATTCCCTTAAAAGAAGTTATCCTAGACTAAAAGTTCCAGGGCAGAAGTGTACAAAAAAAATGCTTTCCATTTCTTCTTGGAAAGCCAAAGGGCATGGGAATTCCTTTTTAAATTTGAAAAAACAATGATGTTATTTGCTTGCTAATTCATATCTTGTGTATGTAGTAATGTGTTTTTCAAAGCATACTTTTGTTGCATCCTATAAAGTTTCCTTGTAATAGGGAATAGACGCTGTATCTTGGGAGGGTGATATTATCTCTCTGCTTAGAATGCAGGTTCAGCAGCAGGATTTGCATGGATTAGTCTGGACATGTAACAAACTAGACAGCTGTAGACCCACTGGAATTTGTAAAACCTCTGTCTACTCCTGACTGTGACCCAGGATCAGGGTGGCAGAGGCCAGTGTATGAAAAATGAAGGATGGTATATAGTTTGATGTCCAAACTTGCACAAGAACAATAAATTTTTCTGCGTCTTGACAGAAGGGAGTTGATCATCAAACAGGGAAAAAAATAGATTTTTTTAAAATTCTGAAATGATAAAGTGGCCATTATTGCGAGTCCTCACTTTCACTCATCTGTGATATAAAGCATAGGTGTTTCTTCCTGACACTTCAGTATTAACACATTACCATATATGCTGGACAGATTTTTTCAGTTTATTTTCAGTAAAGAAAGGCATATATTTCCTTGTATTTGAGACAATATACCAAGTGATTAATTTGAGGAAAAATATTTGGTGAAATTCTTCAGCATTAAAGTTTGTAATGTGTACAAGGGAGCACTACTTCCAAGCAATCTACTGAAAGACAACCTAGAATAGGTACAATAGAACATAATCAGAAATGCTCACTTGAAGAAAAATGAAGCTAAAGAAATTAAAGAGCTATGACTCATGAAAGGAGAGTAATTATGGTGGCTTAAAAATGTGTTAGTGTGATTTAAAAGCACATTTTATTTGTAAATGCAAGATAATCTCCTTAGTGGGGGGAGTAAAGAAAGTTCTACAATATGCTTCCTATCAACATTCAGTTCTTTTCAGACTGAATCAAGAAAACACATGGTAAGACTAAATAAGAGACATTTGATTTTCAACATTTTAAGTGTCTGCACTGTTGTTATTTGCCATCACATCTCTCTGTGAGCTTCCCCTTCAATGCACTTTGAGCACATGCATTATGCTAAGCTTATTAACACACACTGAGTAAAAATTGCTGTAAATCTTCATCTAGGTCAGTATTGTACCTGACTTTTAAAACTCAGAAAACCTTGAGCAAATTTATCAGTCAAATTTCCTAGAATAAAAACAGGCATTTTGGTATGGCCTACTATGTACCCAATAGCCTAATTGTTTTGTGTATTCAGTATTCTGACTCTGAACATTTGTAGCTGAAAATGCTGGCATTGATATTATTGTGACCCTGTGTAATTGAATAATTTATACATTGTTTTATTGGTAATTACCAACAATATATATGACACTGCTCTTAATGATCAGAAAATCTTTCAGCCTTAGGAGATACAGTGTGAATACAAGCTGAGCACAGCTTGAGCTACTCTCTGAAGAACTTTTCATGGTATTGTGATAAAAGCTGAAGTTTAAGTTCCACTGCACCAGTAAGAAAAGTATTAGCTTTTCTGTAGGATACGGTTCCCATATTGCCAATATGTAATCAACTTATGTGACCAAGCAATCTAACTGATTTGTCAGATTTTTAAGGTTATGTGAGCTTAGGTACATTGCTGTTTATCTGAAATGGAGAACTTCACATGTTAATTTGTATTAAATATGTTATGGTAATTTTGTATAATGAAATATTAATTTTATTCTGGGCCTCCACAATTTTTTAATCTTTTATTCTTCCAGATTTCTAAATCCTTATGTGTAAAAGCCCAGAATAATAGCAACATGTAAAATATGAAAGACTGCTCCTAGTTTTTCCTTTGTATGTGTGAAGCAGTAAGAATTTTACTTGTCTAGAGGATGAGTGTGAAATTCTTTGTGAATATCATTGAGATATGCACAGCTCCAGCGCTACCATTTAGTTTGATAATGCAGAAAAGTTGGAGGAAAGGGAAAGGGAAAGGGAAAGGGNAGTTTACTGAGTTGACAAGCTGTAAGCCAAATTATGCTACTCTTTTGGTTGGTGTGCTTCTCCTGAGCTGTCAGAGCAGGTGCGGATGAGTTGAAGAGGATGTGCTTGCCTGAGAGACAGACGCAGCCGTTCCCATTGCCCACTGCCACTCTCCTCGTCCCTACTATTCAGAGAGCTATTCAGCCCAGCAATGCGAAGTTTGCACCGGGCTACTTTGCAAGGGTTTTTTTTTAACCCCTTGTTTTTCTGCCTGTTTACTCTGTTATGCACGGCCGAGGCAGCAGAGGGAGCTCAAAGATTTTGGTCATCAGCAAGAGACCCGGGGAGGCCCGGACAGAGGTGGACACTGCCAAGGGCAATTGCAGCGACTGTGAAGGACAGGGCTCCATGTATTCGGACTTCTTTCAAGCTGGTGGATTATATGCATATGCCATTATCAACTGGTAGTTTTAAATACAAGGTATCATTGGCCAGGTTTTATTTTGCACTTGTCACTTACTTAACCTGTTCTGTTTACAGTTTGGAAAAAGAGGTATTTAACAAGAATATAGAAGTCCTTTATCAGTCTAAAAAATTGCTCAAATGAGTTGTTCTATGCCTAAAGGTTTATAACAGATATTAAGATATAGGTACCTGAATTTTAAGGACTACAGTAAAATCAATTGATAAAATAGTGAAAAATGAAGACATACTCTACTGCAGTGAATTGACTTTTGTTAAACCATGCAGAAATTCAGTTTGTGAAATAATGCAAGATGGTTTTCATTGTCATTTAAAGCTAGAAAGATATTCATGTTTTTTAGAAGTTCACTGTCAGTGTTGGGGAGAAGTAAAGCTAATAAACCACACAACTGAAAGTCCTATCTAGGCAAAAGCATTTGTTCTTCTGCAGAGAAAGATTTGAGTCTCTAAGAGGTCATCAGAGGCTGACAATAAGAAGCCTGTTTTGAGCTATATCAGTGTATACATTATTAACAGAACACAGGCATCATGAAGATAGAGGTTGTGCTTAAATGTCCAGTTTTGGAATGCATAAAAACAAGAGACTGAAAAACCTTGTGGTCTGACCAGGTTTGGTAATTTCTGTAACATATTACACTACCTGGAACTATTTGTTACAGATCAGGTCATTGTCTACCTCGACTGTTTCAATTCACTTTCAAGGTAACACAGAGCCGGATATAGTATCATTATAAAATAGAAATACTGTAGTAACTTAACTAAGTTGCACTTAAAGGAAATGTTTATAATTCTCTGGTTTCAGAGAGAAAATACACTTCAGATGACGACTTAGTCATCCTCTTCCCAAACTCAGGACAATTTTTGTAAGCGTAACAACTCCAGTTTTGTGTATATCTTTTGTATAGAAATCAAGTGGCTGGGTCTTTGCACTTTGCTGACCTTGTACTCTGTCTCCACTTTTGGACCAGATTCACTCATCCAGACATTAGGAAGTAGCTGTGGAACACTATTCTAATCATGTGGGTATTGCTTAATCCTCTGAATGAACCTGAATAAATCTCTCTGGATGCCCTGTCAATCTGTTTGGGATTTGCAATCTGGAAAGGCCCCCAAATACAAATTAAAGTAATTTTCAATCAGAAAAAAAAAATCATCTACCTCTCTCAGTAACATCTACTACTATGTTCCACGGCAGGTAAAGAACAGGCAGTTGTTAATACCACTTGGAGATAGGGGGCATAAATATTTGACAATATTAATTTTTCTTATTGTTTTCCTAACTACAGGTCCTTGGTTATGTTAAGGTTTTTTGATAGGTTTTTTGTTTGTTTGGGTTGGGTTTTTTTTTTTTTACTATATCAATTATTCTTAGTCTGTGTTCTGTCATTCCAAGTACATATCCTGACCCCTGAAATTGTTGGGATTTCAGAGTATTTTCTGTATTTGGATTTTACAAAATCCCACAGTTTTTCTGTCATCTCTCTGTATTTTAACTCTCTCTGTATTTTAACCCTCACTGCCCCAAAATTACTATGTAATTGTTTTCAAAGAGGTATTTTTAACTTTCTTCAAAAAATATGAAGCTCTTTTAGAGAGAAAGATTATGTCTGTACTCCAAGTTACTAGCATATGTCTCAGCTTTCAGTGAGATTATCTTGGGGATTTTCATCAATTCACAGTTCAATATCTAGTTTTGCTACCTTTACACTCTGACCCCTTCTTATTTTGTTGAAATCTCATCTTTTTGTACTGTATCATCTGCCTTTCTTTAGAAGACAAATTTTAAGTGTATGTACAAAAGTATGCAACCGACTTCTTTTTATTCCAAATTTTATATACCAGTTCAAACTTTCAGTCATTCTATTATTTCAGTGCAATCACTCTTTGGAAGAAGGACTTTTAAAATGAAGCATTCATCTCTGTTTGCAGTGCATATGATTAAATTATAAAATATTAATAACAAAGTGGCTTAATTAATTCGCACTTTTGAGATTAGAAAGGTGGAACATTATAGAAACTAATATAGATCTAAATGATTTCATTGCAACTGTCAAATAAAACTTAGGGAGAAATATTTTAAAAAATTCTTCTACCCTTAGCTTTACTTGTGTGTGATGATATAATGATGAAATTTTTGTTAGAAAAAATCAATAGCCAAATTAGGAATTCCCACTTTCTATTCTCAGAAGTGGATTTCCTTCTTTGCTTAGGTCCAGGTGAAGAGAAGCCCTAGCTAGCTTTAGAGCTCATGGAACATATTTAACTTGAACTTCAAACATTGACTGAGTTAAAATATCTTACCATGGTTGTCTCTGCAATGGATCCAAAGCTGTTTATAAATATGTTGCATGTGACATTAACTGGAGGACCTGCAAAAGAGAAAAAAAACACCAGTCCCTGTTCCAGAATTATTGCTTATTGATTCAATAGAAACCATTCTGAAACAATATTTACTGACTTTGGAAGAAATAATGCTACATTCACAACTTATTTAATGCACGATTAAATTGAACAGTTTCTGATAAATTTCCATTTAATTTTTCTGGAAGGTACACTACCTATCTGGCCAAGTTTAGCAATTAAAAAAAACAGAGCAACAAAGTTCAGTGTAAACCTGCACACATGCTTCTATACAAAAAAGAAAAAACCAGCATCCTATTTGAAATATATAGTAAAAGTATTTTATGTGTATTTCAGTGAGAATGTATGTCACCTCTCACAACAATTAGTGGGGAAAGTGACTTTCTTCACTCAAGGCAGCTTCTGCATTCAATGTTATCTGTCATCACTGGGAAAAGAAATAAACTATTGCTGCTCTTATCTCTACCGCTTACAGGAAAACCATTTCGATTCTATTCCCATTTCTCTTCAATTCACAAAAAGTTTGAGTCCATTTATAACTGAATTCTGTGTTACCACGGGTTCTCAGACAACTGTTGCTTTGTCTTATCTTGCATTTTGAAGTATCAGTAGTGGCAGAGCAGTCATTATGATAACTGAACAATGAATTGCCTCTTCGTGGAAAAGGGTTTAAATTATTTTACAGAAGTCTCTTTAAAGTGTCATTGTGGAAAAGCATGCTAATTTTTCCATTATTCAATATCAATTTCAGTCCATGTCCAATAGAAATGAGGTTTTTCCATCAGAAGGTTTTTTGGCTACCTTTCTACAACTCAATAATCTTGTATCCATAAACCAGTTCAGCACTGGAGAACCTGGATTCTTTTTGCATTTGTAAGCAGCCTAACAATGAGAGATCTATATCTGGAATATGAGGACTGGTCTTATAAATCTTTATGTAATATCTCTTTTTTAGGACCACTGAAGAAAGAAACTGCTCTGCCACTACTGGTGGTTGTCAACAAGCAAAATCTAACATGACCAATAAATTTCACATTAAATACTTGAAGAATCAGAACATCCATTAAAAATTCTGCCAATATGACAGAACTTGGAACATCCAGCTTTCTTTCCTGACAGCAAAAATTGTTTTGAAATACTGTACAGAAATTGTAACAAAACTCTTCTACACGTACTTCAGTCTTTGCAATACACAAGACTACACCTATGGAACAGAATTCTCAGGTAAGGAGGTAGCACTTGCAGCCACTTTGGAACTCAGTTAAATATTTAGAGTTGTTGAGTATATCCAGTACTTCTGAGAATTCAGTAAAAGCTTTAAATGCTCAACTCCTGAAAAAGATCAAGGGAAAAAGGAAAAGCAGGGATGATGAATGAAGGCAGAGTCACTAAAATCGGTCAGGGAGAAAATTGTACTTCTTGCCCATGTTACTTAATTTGTTTGCAAGGCAGTGTTTCTTTCAAACACTTCCATGCTGTAGTACCTGCCATAATTTCAAATTTGATGTGATATTATCTTGTTCAAAACAGCACTATGCTTTAAAGTATGTTTGCTATCAACATAATTTCCTTTATTAAGGAACAGTTCTAAACCACTACAGTGCTGATGCTTAGTCTCAAATTACAATAAAACAGATAATAGCTAGTTAAAAGGAGAACAAAAGCAGAAGCTAAAAATAGTTTGCAATGTTTAAGAGTTAACTCAAAGACACTGTGCTGAAAGTGAAAATCAACTTCCCAAAACATGGTAAAAAAGAATCACGAATGAGAAGCTGTAAAAGCTGGAAGTCATATTAGAACACAGGAATTCAGGCAAGTTGAACACAGATTAAAGAGAGGCAGAAAAGAAATAGAGCTAAAACTCACTAGAGACAGAAAAGCTAACAATGATCGTTATCTACAAGGTGTTAAAAATAGAATCCTGCCAAGATCTGAAAGCTGAAAGAAGATGATTAAAGTATAAAGATATCCATGGAAGTGAAGAAGGTCAGAGCAGAAAAACCAAATGAAGTCTTTGTAGCAGCATTTGTCTCCAATTACCAGCTGTGCCAAATACTAGAGCCATTCTGCTGGAATTTTGTATGAGGACTGTAGGAGATATTTGAGACTAAGTGAACAGGAACAAACTGACAGGCTGAGGTGATATAAAGCCAGACATTATAAAAATCTTTGTAAAATTGTGGAAATACAATTCACTGTGAGTCAACTATCACCTGTGTCAATTTTGTGATCAGTGGAAATGTAACATATCCAGCAAGTATAACTTCAATTAAAAAAAAACCCAGACAAGCAATGATGGTGGATGACATGAATATGAACTTTATCCCTGTAAACCATACCTCTGTACCAGCCAAGCTGGTAGAAATGATAAGAACTTTTATAATTAAGAGATACAGATTAGTATTGCATATAAATACAGTTTATAGATTAATATATTTATATATTAGGGAGAAAGATGTCAAAAAGTGAAAAAGGATAAAAAATTCTATGACAAGCTGCCACACAAAATCATCTCAAGTAGAGCAGGACCCTTCACACTGGAAAAGGTATACATCAGGCAGTAATCTGCAAGTATACAAATTTGGAAAGATCAAAAGGAAGCAATACTTCTCTGTTTGTCATTATGTCACATGGCAATAAAATCAGTAAAATAATCACCAAATTTAAAGCAAACAAAAAAATATACTTTTCAATATTCCAAAACACAAAGGTTTTATTGCCAGAAAATAGTGAAAAGGCCAAAAATATAAACAGCTTCCAGAAGGGATCAGGAGAACATACGTAACTAAATTAATTTTTTTTTAAATAAGTCCTGGATTTCAAAGCTTCTAAACTAAGGATAGCTGAAAAATGTTTGCTAATAGCAGGGCAAGTAATACTTTGCATTTTCTGGTGTAAATGCCCAAATTTTTACCTTAATATTTAAATTTTTTACACCAAGGTTTCATAACTGTGTTCAAATTTGAAAGGCAATGAAGTATTTTCCATATTTGCAGGAATGGATATCATGTGCAATGTGGACACTGAGTAAGAGAAGCACCATGTTATAGGTTTGATGTAACATTAAAAGAAAGAAAACTGCAACTGGAACAAAGAATTTACAATAATTCTCTATTTCCTGATGCATTCCATAGCTGAATAAATTCCATGTCTTCTTTATCATATTTGTTGAACAAGAACTGATATGGAGTATTCCATATCCAAAAGCAGAATACATAGACAAAATATAAAATTTTGTCTTCTTGACCAAGATTAATTATGAATAAAATTGGTAATTAAAAATCTTGTCTGCATAGGAATTTTACTGGAACAAAAAATGATTTAAAATGAGTGTCTGAGTTATCTTATTAGTACTCATCCTCTTTCTTTAAAACTATCACCAGTTTAAAACCTCAAAAAGACGTTAAGCCCCAGCAATTGTTCTAGGAGTAATAAAGCTAACCAAAAAGTGGCAAAGTCACTTAAGAAAATTCTTATTCTTAGTGCTAGGTCTGAATCATTCTGGGCAGATCTGTTCAAACCACATAGCTGTCCAGAAGATTTAGAATGCGCACTTTTTGAAAAGGAACAACGTCAAATTAGGTTTAGTCTCTTTAAGTTTCAATAGTTACAAGACAAGGCTCTATCCTTGTCATAATCCTTTGAATTATGCTTTCAAGAATTACTGCATTGAATTTTGTAATCTCTAAACCATCTGCCTATTCTTCACTGTAGGCTCATCAGAAGATTGTGATTGGATACTGTCCATGACAAACTATAAAATTCAGTCCCCAAATCATATAGAGATGTGTTTGAAATTCCAGTGCACGTTTATAATTTCCTGAGAAATATCAGCATCACTAACTTTAAAAAAGCAAAGCATTTCCAGCTGCAGTAAATCCTGGGTAATAAGTTTATATATACACAACCAACGGTTTATGGTTTGCTGATGAGGAAGTAATCTGACAAATCTCTTACAGGGTCCCTATGAATCCCTATGAAGACTGGGCAAATTCTGGTAAAACCAGCACATAGCAGTGGCTTTGGAGTCAAAACCGCTTAAGTTTCTGGAACTTGGAGATGTCAAAAAATTATAACATTTCTTGCTGAATAAGAATTAAGATGGAAAGGCGGTGACAGATGACTTAAAGGAGAAAACATGGCCAGCTTGAAGGAAAATTTTTGTAGCAAACGTGGAGTCAAGCCTTACAGTGAAATGTTAGAACTAAGAGAATCTCTTGGACTCAAGAAAATAGGCATAGGAAAAAGCAGCTAAGGCAAAGTAAGAATCTAATTTTTATATATAATTTATATATAAATTATTTTATTTTATATATAATTTTTAATCACACTAGGTTTATTCTTTCAATGCATGATTTATTTAAAGACTGATGCCTTGTTTAAAGATTCAGTAATAGAGTTAAATATGGTTCCTACAATGCTACAACATTGGAACTCCTTGTGTTCAAAAAAAAGATAGTCAAACTTACTTAAACTTCCCAGACTACAAAAGTTAGAATGGATGACATCTGTCTGCATGATACTTTGAATATTCATATAAAAATATGGTTTGTGCAATCCTTCATTAAATACTCTAACATACGTGAGTCTGGATGATATGGTTCACACTAAAATCCTCAGAAAACGTTGCCATTCTATTTGCAAACTTTACTGTTTCAGTCTTCTTTGTATCTGCTTTGCCTTAATTGAATCTCCTTTGTGATAAGTGCATAGAGAAAATTCCAGGTATTGAGAACTTGCAGTTTCAGTAGAGAACTGGGAACAGGGAAAAGAACAAGAGGAAAGATGGTCCTTTTGGCATTTCAAGGCACAAATGGGGCCCAGGAGTGAGGAATATAATTTGGTGATAGAATTGGTAACTGAGATAAGCTGTCTTGAGTTTGATGGTCACGTCATAACACACTCATAGTTAGAACCAGACAGATATGAAGATTTGGCCCATCTTTCCCAGAACTTGCTTTCTAGAGTGTTGCATGCCATGGCAATCCAAGGTGGGAATCTGAATCCATCAGTAAGCATTTCAGGAAAGGAAAGAAATTAACAAACCATATCAGACAACTCAAATCTAAGGATAAGGTATATTTATGAAAGGCCTACAACTGGGCAGCTGTGAAAGTGGCAGGTGTAGAGTGTATTGCTGTTGAAATGAACTGCCATACCTACAAAAGAAAGACAAAAGAAGGCACTTTTTTCAGTGAAAATACTTCTTTGTTTTCATATTTGTTTCAAAAATTGCATTTGCAGTAATATTGACATACTGAAAACCCGAAAGTTTAGTTTTGAAATTACCTTTGAAATTTGGTCTGATCCTCGCATCATAGCCTGACATCCTACCCATTAGCTTATCCAGGAAATCAGATGGTGACATTGGCATGCTGCGAGATCTTGCACTGTCTGTTTCCTTTGTGGCCACCAAGCTAACAGCAAGCAAAAACAAACAAATAAACCAAAATTTGTTAGAAGTTTTGTTAGCGAAACTTTGATCTTATTTAGCCAATCATAGTTCATTTTTGTAGAAACAGGAAAGCAGGAAAGCTGAGGCAGTCTTTCAAGCTAGTTAATGCTTCAAAATTAGCAGTAGCAAAGAAATTTAAACAGTAAGTTATTTCTTTATGTATCATTCAAAAAGTAAAGTTTATTCTGCTATGCTGCACTGTTATAGGTTACTTCTTCCTTATGATTTCTGAAATTAATAACACTTTCAGTCAGAAGTAATCAACATCATTATCACAGAGTTAAATAATGTCATCTGCAGAAATAGCTGTGTATGTGGAATGTCATATTTCGGAGTCTATTCTGAGATTGATCTATTTTAACTGGGTGCTCTGTGATAGAACCTGGATCCGAAAAAAAAAATACTAAGGATCTTGAGTAGAATAGTACTACTATCATCAATTCTTGTTTTATGTTGATATGCAACCATAATAAAACAGATCAGTCTCTTGGCAGGTGGTACTCTTTAACACAGTCTTAGAGTTTCATTTCCTGTTAAAACAAAAGTGACTGCTACAGCAGGAAAAAAAACCCCTAACAACTTACTGAAGAAACTATTTTAGGACCAACTTTTCTTCTCAGAGCCGCATGACAAATGCCATCTCCTTTAGCTTCCTCTTCATATACATGCAAAACTCCCACTGACATTCTACAGTTCTGCACATGCTAAGTGAGCAGAGTAGTGGCACCATGATCAGCCATGGGACCCAAGAAAATGTCTTAGTTTTGTGGAACAAACCTTACTTGAACGCTGTCTAACACACTGGAAAATAAAAGTCAGAAAATATATAAATTTTGAGTAATACACAATAAAACAATTTTGTGATACACAGTGCAACTGAAACCATTTGTGGCTTTTGGAGTCTCAAAAGGATAAAGAATTTTGGATGTTTGTGCTGAATTCAAGTCAAAAATCTGTTACTGGGCTTAAATCTCTTTTGCTTACCCAATTCATTGTCTCCATATCAAGTCACTCTTTTAGAAGTACTTAAATATGTTTTTGTTTAGCTGCAAACACAGGAAATAATGTAAAGCCTTTAGAAATTTTCTGACTCATAAAAAACCCATGCTAAACTAAAAAACCCATGCTAAACTTTGCTTCTTAACAATGGATGCCATATCAAAATGGAAAAATTCCATACAGGTATGTATGTATGCAGAAGGCACGTGGAGTGGAGACTGAGAATGTAATTTCTTTCTTTTCAGGACTCTGTTACTCAGGAGGTTAAAAGTTACACTTTTATAGAAACTTCCATTTAGAAGGTCTGCTAAAATTTTTGTCTTCAGGTTTGAAATTTGGATTTATTATCTTAAATAAAAAGATTATTTCATTTTAGTCCTTGAGAGTTACAAATTTGGGCACACATAGAATATTAACATAGAAGCCTCTAGAATGCAGTGGTTTGCTCACATTTTAATTAAAAATAGAAATTAAGTCTTTTAATTGTAATATTAAATCAGAAAGTTAAATTTTATCCTTGAGTTTATTTGCTTAGATAATATTTATTCTATTCTATGTGTAAGTTGATTTCTATATTCTTAAATTGTTCATAAATTGTTAAATTGTTGGATACTTCTAAATTGTTTTGAATGTTTTGGTATCCTTTTTCAGTAAAAACGTTCCTTTACTCTCCTTCAATATCTAACCTAGTTCTTTATTTCTTCCTGTAGCTGCAGAATGTATTTCCCCTTCTGAGAAAGTAAGTATTAACACATTCTTTTTATAGTTCAGTTTGAAATTATCCTATTGCCACAATTTTCATTATCAATCATTCTGAATGGATGTGATTCATCACATTATTACAACTTGTAGTGATTAAAGTTTTTGTAAAACATTTCTAATGTCTATAAAGCAAATAGAACACAGGAGTCCAATTACCCTTTGCTGGGTATTATCTACTTAAAAGGCAGGAGAATCAAGTTACTCTGTGTATACTTAGTATACACACATAAACACTTGGATTTCTTTCTAGTAGTCTTCCATAAGGAATTCATATTTCTATTCTGTAGGTATATAAAATTTCTACACTACAGGATATACAGTCCTATCCTTAATATACACAAATTATCCAAAAAACAAACATAGAAAGGTCCATTGTTAGCTTGAACATCATTTTCTGGGAAGGAAGAACTTGTTTGTTTGCCCTTTTTTTACTTCAGTGAGCTTTTTGCAAACCTTGTTGTACTTTTAGTTCTTGCTTTGCCCTGGAATAAAGTATTTTGAAATTAAGGTAACTAGTGCTGACTGGGAAAAATAGTAATTGCTGTGACTATGGATTTTCTCAAAGTGACATTTACCTTTTTAAATGATGGCATCAATAATATTTGCTTTCATTAGTCAATTATAAGTCTCAGAATATCTTGACTAATTGAAGGCCTGCTTATGAAAAGAATAAATTCAGCATAATTAATACCGCTTGTATAAATGAGTTTTATCTCAAAAGTCAGCTGTACTTTGTAAGTAAATATTTCTTCAAGGAATGTTTTCCCTTTTACTGAGCTTGGGGTTGAGTTCTGCAGAATTCTGCCCTTTTGATTAAACTTTTATTGAAAATACGTATTTCAAGAATACATTTGGACAAATAAAAGTTTCATCAATCAAAGATGACATGGAACAGTGGTCTAGTTAAAAAGGAGCTAGACTTGATAATGTAGTAAAACCTGAGTAAAGCAGTGGATTTTAGGAAGGGATTTTCTGTTTCCAGGTTAATATAAAAATTTCCTCTGCATGGTAAGGGCTCTTCAGTTTTATTGCACACTGCCTCTGAAAGCTAGGCCTTTGCTAAGGGGTTGGAGGAAGGTATACTTCTTACATGAACTGAGAATTGAGCTTTAGTGTTAATAATGCACGCAGCTGTGTCCTTAATACACAACTATTGCATAAGTCCAGGAACAGCTTTGCGTGCCTCCAGAGGGAATTCATTCTGACCTGTCACAGTTCTTTAAAGAATTTGTACATGCATTCTCTAACAGGCTGAATTATAAGGATTTAAAATCAGCAAGAATTTTAATGTCAGCAAGGTAAAATGGACTTGTGAATAGTACAAAGTCATTATGTGACTTTTAATTACTGAGAAAGAAAGCTGTACACTTTTATCAGAGGTAGAAGCTTCTCATTTCTGAAGTATTTTATTGGAGAGAGATTATAATCTCATAGTCTTCTGGTCTGTTCATATTTTATGAGGAAAAATTACCAATAAGGATGCTCTCCAGGGCAGTGATCTTGAGTTGTTCCTGCGATCTATTGGCAAATATTACTAACAGTTGTAAGGATTTATACCATTTTCCACTTTCAGACTTAGAACAGTACTTGACTTCAATTTCCTTGATGTATGCTGAACATCTTTAAAACGTAAATTAAGCCTTCAAAAACAATTGAAAAGAAATTTGTTAACTGAAGTTGTGGACAAGAATAAAGAAAAAAAATTGAAAATGTCAAAAAATGTATTGAAAATTTATTTGTGACCATACAAATTTACACCATCAAAAGTTAGGGTTAGAATTTGTGTTACAAATAAGCTGTCACAAAACCAGGCAAGAACAGAAAATAGAATTACAAAGATTATAATTACTCCTGTCTCTGGTCTATTCTGTCCATTAACTTATTTTTTCACCTGAAATCTGAGCAGAGATGAGCTTTGCAATGGTGCCTTGAAGAGTGTCAAGCTGGAGTTTCATTCACTGAGATAGAAAACCAGCCTAAATCACAGGTCCATGACAGTACATTACCTACAAATAGCCATGTTAGAATCAGAAACTATTAGGTCATGTTGAAAATGTTTCAAGTGCGTTATAAATGGTAATGAGTAAGAAGTAGCCTGACACAGACAATGTGCAGCTTCTCTAATCAGCTACCACCTCCTAAATTTCAGAAAAAAAGCTACTTGTAAGACTGGTGTTCAGCAATGCCATTTATAATCTGGAATGAAAATGCAAAACAATTGGTGGTTTTAAACTAAGAAATGCAAAAAGAATTGACAGAGACATAAATTCTGATGATGAGAAGAAAATAACCTCTTTCCTAAAGTCAGCCCATTTAAACAGAAGAGTTTAAAACAATTAGAAAAAGGATATTAAGAGATGGGAATGTGGGCAGAGTTGGAGAAAGCAGTGAAGAAGGATTCAGAATTCCTCAAAGAACTCAGCAGTGTTGTGGTAAAGTTCTCACTGCAACACTGTGTTATCCAGTGGTGCAGAAAGATTGAAAGCGTGAGTAGAAGCATGAAGGTCACTTATTATTTTATACGATATTAATGAGACCAGTTCTGGGATTTTGCATCAAATTCCACATCTGAGTTTTAAAAGGACATTAAAGCATTTGGAAAGGTACTGAACAAAGTCACTAAGCCATGACCTGAGAGTTAGGGAAATTTGCTTCAAGTAAGAGACTTTGAGAGCTTAATCTGCCTAGTTTATCAAAAAAGAAGAGTGAAAAATATAGCTTGATTGAAGTTTATAAATATATCAGGGAGGCAGAAAATGCTGGACATTTTATCTAAAGAAGAAAGGCATAAGAAAAACCAATGAGAGATAGACAAATTCAAATGGGAATTTGGACACACAATTTAATAATAACTTAATAGAAGATCAAACTGTACCAACCAAGACAATACAGTTTTCCGGAAGAAACAATTTAGAAAAATACAAGGTATTGTTTTTCATATATGGCGATCTTGGTGAAAAGGAGTGAGCTCTGACAGAAAAACAGGCTAAATTCTGATTAAACATTACAAATCCCATGCAGAAATCTTCAGACTGTCAAAAGGTACTTGAATTTGAGGAGCTTAAGGAAGGGAAGCAATGGACATATAGTTCCAAGTGTGAAATGATGTCTTCTTGGGGCCCTTCTACACAGGGGCCGGGCTGTGGGCCTGCAGTTGCTGTAATGAGGTTTGCAAGTTCCAGCTGTAATGTTGGCTCATCTTGCTCAATTCCTTTCACAGCTGGGTATTTGACTTACTAAGCAGTTGCATGAGCATCAGCTCCTTGCACAGTAGGGACTTAAGCTCCAGAAAGGAAACTGCACTTGAGCTGCCCATAAACTAGAAGCAGCTTAAAAAATCAGAGATTGACCACAACTAGAAAAAAGAGAGGTAAATGTTCTATCTATGACATGCACCCGCGAAAAATAAAGAATTGTAAGCTAAACCATAATGTTGTCATGAAAGCAAATGGATGCAAAGTAGCCAGGAATAAATTTAGATCAAAATTAAAAGACTTTCAACTACTGGGACTCTTCAGTTTGGGAATAGTTTAACACTTAGAGCTGAGATAGATAGCCCTGTGTGTTTCAAGATGGAGGTAGGCCTTAGGATGCTGTGACTTGTATGACTGTGATTGTGGGTAATGCAGTTCTTTTTTAATACTCTGCTGAGAATATGTTTACATTATCTTTGATTTTTTTTTGTTATTAAAATAATTGCTACTACAGAAGTTTGAAAAAAATATAGTTAACACAACTATACAGCCAGATCATTGATATCTACAGAATTTAAATGGGAGATCTCATCTGGCAGGTGGCAATTTAGTTACCAAGATAAAGCACAGGTCACAAATCTGTGTTCCTGAAATGTCTAGTTAAAGTAGGTATGTTTGTGAGAGAACACCTTTCTCTTCCCTTGCTCCAAAAGAAAATTATTGAGAAAAATTCTTCAAAGGGAATTCACAAGGTCCACAAATGTTTCCTTCTCTAAAACATTTAAGGCTGCAAAAATTAGATTGCTTTCCCATGTATTTTTTTTTCTGAAGAACTACAATGTTCTACCTGTAATTTGTCTCTATCTATCCCAACCTTCTGCACATTTTTACCAAAGCAAAAACAAAGGAAGGAAACTTTACATATGAAAGTGTTCTATAGAAGCTTTATTTTAAAAGGTTTCTTTTCAAAGGTAATTTCAGGTCCACTACCTTTGAGATATCATTTTTGCACGGCAGAAAGTACTGTTTTTTACTGATTTCCCTAATTTAAACATTCATCTTCAAGGTGGGCTGTTAAAAAATTACTTTTGGTGTGTGGTTTCAGTCTTAAAAATATATATTTGTTTGAAAATATTGAAGGAAAAAAGTAATGCAGTGCCATCAGCATTTCTATAAAAAAAATTGTTTCACTCCAGAAGGGCTAAATAAGAACAGTGTAGAAAAAAGCGAAGGAAGAAATTATATCTTACACCACTTCCAGAGTCTTCTCATTTTTTTGGTGCTACGGGTGGGTGAGAAAAAGAAAGACTATAGTGTACTGTAATTGTACCTTCCACTGGAAACTTCTAGAGAGATGTTTCCAAGTCCAATTTAGGACAATCCCCTACTTTATCCAAATTAGCCTGAGAGTAGTCTCCAGAGTCTCAAAGACTTACTTTTGAATACAACAGATACACATTATCTCTGAATTATATGCTAAGTTCATTTTTTCCCTTCCATAGGTGAGCTACTGATGTATTTTTTCTTGAAAATCTTACATTAACACCAAGTTACTGTCACATTTGTCTTGGGGATTCTTTTAATCTGATCATAAATTAAGAATTTTGTCTCAAAGACAATCCATTTTACTCATTCAGAGAGGTAGAAGGTTTGCATTTCATCTTATAATGCCTGCTACAGTGCTGCTACATGCATTGTGATGGTCCAGTAGGTCTTTCATTTCATTCTTGAACTTATTCTCTCAGACAGCAAGTGTGGCCAAACCCCTGGAGCAATGGGATGTTGTGTTTGTGGTCCATTCTCTCCAGCTGATGTCTGAATGTTTTTAATGCACTTCATATTAAAATGCTTCCCAGACAAGCTCAAAGAAATTAATTACACCCTTAGAAGGAAAGCAAAAACTGTAGCCAATATGCATTTAATTTCATCTCACACATATTACTACACAAAAGCATTTTAGTAAATTAGTCTAGTCGTACTTATTCACTGGTTCACCAGCAATGGTTAGGTGAATTAATCTCAAGAGTAGTCTGCTTGAGTTCATAGCTGTAAGCAATGGTGATAGAATTGATCAGCTTTTCAAACAAAAATTATTCAGTGTAACTATGTAATTAAAGAGTTCTGCTAGGAAGGAAATGATCCTCCAGCTGGTGGTGTTGGATCATCTCATGGTGCCTTGCATTTTGAAAATCTTAGCAATAAGATTTTGTGATATGAAGAAAGCCTTCAAACCCTCTCCTGAGCAATACAGACCTTCATAAAATACATTTGGTAGAACTAATGGGGAAAGCAAGCTTTTAATTTAATGAAGTCAGAAGCATAGGATAGCTTTTTTTGTAATGGTAATGTCTCCAACTATCTAATCTACTAAGCAGGTAAAGGACTAACAAGAGCAGAATTTACGTGCATTAGTCAAGATGCACATAAACCTGAAAAAATACCTTTTTTAGAGTAGAATATTCCAGCATATGACAGCTTAAAATGAAAAATAAGAAATATAACAAGAAATATTACAAGGATGATTACCGAAGGCCTCAAGCCCATCCATGTTTTCCTCGTTTTTCCAAAAATAAATCCTGCTCTTTTTAGAAAGACAAAAACTGCCTTTAGTTTTACACCAAAAAATAGAATACATTGATGTAAAGTATAAACAATACTAATTTGTTTGATTTTTGGGGATAACACTAAAGTTTTTTCAAATTTTTTGCTGTTTATCATTGAAATGCTTGTTCAGTTAAGTCGCATGACGCAGATATTCCTTTGAGGTGTGATGGGTTTAAACTGACTGAGATAGCTGTGTGAGAGGAGAAATACAAGTCTCTGTGTTTTACTGCAATAAATTTTAAATTTGGAAACCTTAAAGGTTAGCAACTCAGAAGACAGGATGAATATTTTTTAAAGCAGATATTTTCTAAAATTTCAATAAAATTTTAAACCAATCTCTTTACTGAAAATAAAAATGCTTCACAGAAAATGAAGTACAAATAGACTTTTCTGATTGGAGGCCATTCATCAGCAATATTTATTCATGAAAGTCCAGGGCCATTCTGGAAAGCCAGGAGCTATGTCAGGGGGTCACAGCTGCATGGATCCAGTACTGAAAGTGACATATAAAATCAGCTGCCACTGCTGCTCCATTCTAGCTCACACAGAGATAGTTTCTTCCAAGAAACAAAACAAAACACAAAATTCATCTCCTGCTCTGAATTCTCCTTGGAAGACAAGCTCTTTACATTATCTGCATTGTGACTCAGGGTAACTGAACTCCTAGTTTAGATCCCTGAATTAGACATTACCTTCTATTGTTCAAGGTTAATACAAGGAGATAAATTCCTTCCAACTCCTTCATATTCCATTATGAAAATAACTCTATCTGAATAATAATTTATTGGTGAATAAATTAATTCTGAGGGATGAAAAAAAAATTTCCAATGGTGAGAGAATAGTGGAAGAGGGTGGCATGTAATAAAGCCAAAGATAGTAAACGAAGGAGAAAATTAAGTTTGCAATGTGTTAGCAGAGACTGAGATTGCAAGTGCTTTTCATTTTATTTCTGCTCAAACTGACAATAATGTGTTTCTAGCTAATTAAAGATGAAATCTCTTTTACTTGTTGTAGGTCATAAAGTTGACAGTTCCTAGTGCAATAAAAATGCAGATTTTAATATCCTGCAATATTTTAGATAATAATAGTTTTATCAGAACAGGGAAAACAAAGAATTCTTAACTCATGTTTTCCAGAGAAAAGACTGTCATATCAACTAAGAGGAGCAGAAGCATTGTATCACCAAGATTTTAAATACGGATTTTCTAAGAAAAACTAAGAAACTAAGAAAATTTTAAATATTTTGTGTAAAATTTAGATTTTCTACTGATTTTTCATAGTTTTAGATTTTTCTAGTTGCCCTTTTATCCTCTTGTTTTGACTAAGTGCAAATAGTCAGATTAATTTTTCGATATGATGCTGCAGAGATAAGTAGAGTTGCATCAGGACACACTTTAAGTCAGAGAAACAATATTTATGTGCAACAAAAAAACCACTTTTAAGTTCATTAATTATCTATTTTTATTATTTTAGTGGTTATAATTGAAAGCTACATTGAATATACAGGGGATTGCGTTTCAATGCAACTATTAGAAAAATATTTTCTTTCAAATTTGAAAAAAAACATTTTTTCTCTTTCAGCTACAGAATTAACATTAAATTTCAGTGCTCCTGTAGCTTAAGCAATGGTTGCAAGCATTTTTTTATTATGTTCCTGATACCTTTATGGTGCCATATTTTTTTTGCTTTTATTAATACAGTTGAGAATTCCTGCAGCTCTCCAGTCTTCCTCTAATTTTTCACAGAAGTAAAATAGCTTGTGAAAGTAAATTCATGCTTAACACATGTTAACATAAAGTACATAAATTATGGAATATAGTTTCCAAAAACTTTGGATTGCTGTGGAATGTTTCAGCTGTTCTTAACAAAGAGAAAAAAATGGAATAATGTGATTTTTAAATCTTCTGATGAAATCACTCTGAACATGATCACCACTCTAGTATATTATAGTCTAGAAAATGTTAAATTTATATAACTTTTTCTTTTGTCTGTGATTTGGTACATATATATAAGCACAATGCTTTACCCCTTCCTTAGGGAAAAAAATCCCTTAGGGTAAAGGAAGAAAACTAATTTGTCAGCTTTCTTCATAATCCTATGGGCAAGGCTTTCTGTCCTATGGGCAAGGCTTTCTATCTTCATTAAGATATGGATTCAACTAACTACAGGTTGCCTCTGTAATTTTGCTTCCTTGTGTAAGAAAAGTTTATTGTTGCCAGTTTCAGCCATGCAGCACTTGAATTAATATATTTTATTAATTAGGACTCTGTTCTGATTATTTTCTATTTCTTCCCAGAAGGACTTACTTAATAGTCTTTTAATCTGTTGTATAGACTATTTTTATAAGTGATCTAAACCCAGGTCTTAGTTTCTTGCCATTTTTTAATTTATTCAGCCTACTTTTGGGGGAGGAAAAAGCCAACTCAAAGAGGAGCAGAAAATACTGCAAATATTCAAATTCTGACAAATCTCTCACTCTCCCAAGGACCTACTGAATGGGTTTAGGTTTTGACCACTTTAATTTTTAACTAAAAATAATTAGATCTTCTCCAAATTCAATTAAGTTGTGGTTTGGAGGTGGTTTGTTTTTTAGATAGATAGTACTTCACTAAAAGGAATGGAATATTTTTTAAAATATTACAGAATCTGTAAACCACTTATTTATTGTAGTCTGAACTTGTGTTATTCTCTCACTATCAAGAGTAATTTCTGTATTTACTAAATAATGGAGAAAAGTTATTGGTGTACTGGATAAACTGCAAAATGACAAAGTAAAATAATTTCTTGAATATTCTGTGTTATTGCACCAGATATTCTTCTATAAAAGCTGTCAGAGTAGAATAATTACATTTATTGTCATGGTTAATGCATGATTCCCCTAACCAGCTGACCTGGCACAGGGACTGGCTGGTGTCTTTCACCACTATAATGAATGGCAATGCAGCTGATGACAATGAGGCAACACAAGACTGAAAGGCAAATCAATGCAAATGGGACTTTTGACTGTAAACTGTTGTTTCTCAAGGCAATTCTTCTTAGATCTAGGAAGAACCTGTGAATTCTGCAAACAGAATTCTACAGATTACAGCTGTTTTGTTGATTTTGTATTTTGAACACGTCTCAAAATGTCCTTTAAATGGTAGAGATGTGTATCACTGAGTTTTCTAGCTCTAATGGATTTTTTACCATTATGGCAGTGCCCCATCATCTTGGTACTTATTAGGTTGCTCTACTCTCAACAGTATAAACAGGAACAGTGTCCACTGAAGTATATATCTGTAGAAAAGACATCTTTCTTGCAATCATAATTAATGGCCAATTAGAATGTCATATGTATTCTGTTCCTTCTTTATCTTGTTCTGCTTTAAAAATCCACCTTTATGAGTTCTAAACCCTAATCAAAACTGGAAATATGTTCTCTGCTGTGTTTCTTCTTAATTTTTACTACACGTAACAATCTTCTCAGAAAATCTTGCATTAGAATAAAATTATTGAAGTTTATCAAAACTAGATAAAAAAATTATTTCAAATTAAAACCCCAGATTTGTGAAGAATGAACCACAATTCCTTTAGACACTATTCTGTTTGCCTTAGGGAAGCTCTGCTTGTATCAGCCCTGTATCTTGAGTGAGCATGTCAGATGGCTGTTTAGAAGATTTGAATTTTTTTCTAAAATAAGTTTGATAAAAGTTCTGTTAGAGAAAAGCTGAATATAGCCTGAAAATTCACTATGTAAAGTTTTTTTCCCAAATGCTCCTCATGAAACTGTTCATTTTGATTAGCCAGTTAATTATAATGTAGATCTGTGTTATTGCTAAAAATTTAGAATTTTCAATTAAGACAAAATATTTCTAGTTGAAAAAATACTGTTTTCATGAAATGAAGTTTTAAGGAAACATATATGTTTCAATGTAGCTTTATGAAATGCTGGCAGGCTTGAGTGGATTATTGTTCACTGTCCTTTTTGTTTTGTCAGTCACAATCACTTTTCCAGTGTCAATGGGAATTGTAGCTGGAGTCTCAGGTTCTAATTTTCAAAGACCCTGAACCTCTTCCCCACAGAATTAGTAGAGATTTTTCCTGCTTTCTGCAACTTACACTTCTTTTTATGCATTGAAAAAGTGAGAAAATCTCTTCAGAGCTTTGGAATTTTTTGTGAGACAGGAATGGTGATGTCCAACCAGCTGTGTTAATTTACATGAGATACATGGATTAAGTAAGTTTTCCCTTTTTATTAATTCTATCCAGGATCAACGCTGTAATAAATCAGTATAAGACTTTCTTTAACAAGAACAGAGTTGAGCTTCAGGGTGATGATGAGAGTGACAGAATTCATGCCACATAATGACAGAACCCAGTAGTCTTAATGCATGCACTGAAGCATATTCCTTACGGAATAAGTCAGAGAAAATAATGTGAAGGTTAAAAAAACAGTGCTGCAAGCTTTTCATGCTTCCACCAAAATTGTCCTGGTCTGCTACATGCCTTCTCTTTCACACACAGAAAGTGGTGTTTAAACTTCCCCGCAGATACATATTTAGTCTTTGCTATTCTAGCCTTCATTATGGCAGCATCCCTTAATTATCATCCCAGTATTCTGAGCTTTGTGTAAAGAACTGGAAATAAGTTGAGGGAAGGAAGGGTCATGACCTAAGCTGATCCCCCACTGCCCTCACAAATCATCCACCAGCTGAGTGAGGGACTTCATGGGGTCCAGGTAGAGCACCCTCTCCCCTTCCCTGGATCATCATGAAAGCATTGAGGCCACTGCCCTGTTCCCAAATAGTATTACAGGCTTTATTATATGCAAGACATGTTTTCTCCTGAAGGAATCATCCCTGTTGAAAAGGAGGAAAAAGAGCTTTCTGTTAACCATTATTTAGGGAGCCTGAACAAGAGCCTTTTTGCTCATATTTTAGTTACAGATGAAAATTTGACCACTCTTAGATCCAAAGATTTGTGTAGAGAAACAACAGAAATAAGTAAACAGAGATATTCTGAGGGCTCATTTGCAGAGTGTTAGAATGGGGGGATAAGTTTTGGAGACAAAATTGATAAAATTTTGACATATATATGGAGAAAGTTGCAAATAGCATTTTTAATTCCAGTTCCCCACTGTATTGAACTTTTTGTAATCATAGATTACAGTCTCAAGCAGCAACATTTCATGTTCATTTAGTGTGGTAAAAGCTGGCAATTTTATGTACAAAACAATTGACTATCAATTTTTAGTGTACAAGAGCTGAGGGAAACTACAAGATATTTTATTCTACTTTAACTTTTTCAAATTAAGAGTTTGAGCAAACTGGGAAAAGAAAAGAAAAGAAAAGAAAAGAAAAGAAAAGAAAAGAAAAGAAAAGAAAAGAAAAGAAAAGAAAAGAAAAGAAAAGAAAAGAAAAGAAAAGAAAAGAAAAGAGAAAAAAGAAAAGGAGGAAAAAAAAAGAAAAGAAACATTTGAGAACCATATTGGTATAACTGTATTAACTGGATATTGCTGCTGACTGGCTACTTGTGAAATTAAAGTTAATTAAAGTTAAGCGTTGGTAAAAATCATACAAAATTATGAACTACCAATTTTGTAGAAAATCATCTGTGAAATTATGTATTCTGGTACATGGGGATCCTCAGACCTGCTGTTTAGGATTACATTAGGTTCATATTTTACCTTTCAAAATTCAGAAAGGGAGAATGTATTTGGAATGTATTTTATAAGAAACTGGAGATAAACTCCAGATATAGTGGAATCTTAGCATAAACTGTACATAGTATATGAAGCCTTGAGCAATGGTGTGATGGGTATAAGCCAATACTTTTTTTAGATTAAATGTGTTTATGTATCTATCTTATATCAAAGAGGGAATGCAACAAAGAGCAAAATATTAGGACAGTAGGTTATGTAGTTATAACTAGATAACATTAATTTTAATTATAAAGAGGAAAAGAATGAGTTTGCTTTTTTTAATTTCATAGCTGTTTTGATTTGGCTTATGATACTCTTCCTAAATTATTTTTAACTTAAGAATCCCATGCAGGGTAATAGTAGTTAACTCAACCTAAGTAACAGTTTGAGAAAATTCAGTACTCATGCGTTTCACTCTATTGTTTCACTAAAAGAGCCTCAGGATAATCTGCTGCCTTGCTTTTTCCTCTAAACATTGTTTTTTATTAGTCAGTAGCCCCACTACTTCAACAGCCCCATCAGTGACCATGACTATGTTGGACCAGAGTGTTCTTGAAATCTTCTACCTTTTCTGTGGTCTCAAACTGTTTCCCATGGAAACTGCATTTTGCTAATGTCACCAGAAAGAAACTTCAGTAATAACAATATCGAAGGGACCGATCTTCTTTAGGGAAGTTCCTACTTAGAAATAGCCCTGACTCTCCCTGATGTCCCCATTCATTTTGTACATCAGTGATCAGCCTAGAGAAGAAACAGGGTGGTATGTGGTATATAAAAATTGCATAAAAATGTTGTAGTGTGGAGTCACTGTCCCTGTAGATGTTTAATAAAATACTGGACGTGGAACTTAGTGTCATGGTCTAGTTGACATGGAGGTATTCATTCATAGATTGGACTTGATGATCTTAGAGGTCTTTTCCAACCAAACTGATTCTGTGATTCTGTTCATTATGTGGAAAGTCCAGTTAAGTGTAGATTGAGTGTTATTATCGTGTTTGCTGTTGTATTCAATAAATGTGTATTGGAGCAATTCATTAGACATCTGGCCGGAAATGTAATAATGAAATGCATTCTTTTATACTTGTATAAATACACACCATCTATTTTTTTTTACTTTTTTTCTCATTCTTTCTTTTTATTCTCACTACTTACACTTTTGTCATCACACCATCTAAAGACATCAGCCAGAAAGGATAAAAGTGCCTCAGAAGCCACAAAAAATAATGGATTATGCTAGAAATAAAGTACAGTCTTTAAGATTCTCACCTTTTTCTCTTGACTTTACTGTGCAAACTATTCTGCTTCCTGATGCTCTTCTCATTCCTCTGTTTTGGTCCTGCATTCTTGTTAAACACAGTTTTTTACTGTGTATTTTTCTGCTCTCTGAGATGTTCCTTTTTTGCTGGTAGTTGATATCCTCAAAGAGTGCCTTTTACTTGACCTTTTCATGATGTCTATGTATCAGTGAAAGTGATATCATCTGTTTCCTATCTTCCTTTACTGATTTTTTCACTAAACTTCATGAAGATTAGTAGGAAAAGCAGTAAAGAGGACAAGAAGCAACACCACACACAAGGGCTCTTCATCATTCATTACTTGAGAAAAGCTGATTTGCAGGAATAATTCCCTATAGGTATTATTACATAATACTCAGTAAGGTCATTTGAAGCCTGTATTCTGAATCTGTTAAAATAGGAAACTCTAATCTTATAAAAATTTTCATTTTCTCTAATTGTCATGATTTCTAGGATGCCTGGACAATACTAATCTCACAGAGGAGCTATTACATTTATCATCATACAGAAGCACAGCGCTTATCTCCCAATATTACTTGCTTTCAGTTGTTGTTATCATTAATTGCCTCAGAATGAATTTGGAGAGGTTGAAAAATAAGAAAATGTCACTAGCACTGTAAGAATTGAAAGATTTGTGGGTTTAATTGAAATGTATATGTTATTGAATTTTCTTACAGTTTATAGTACTGTAAACACAAAAATATATACATAATCCTTTCCCAAAATCACCAAATTTTTATAGAAATAAAGAATGGATAGCTAAAGCCCTAATCAAATTTGTACTCATGAAGAAACTCTTATTTGGTATGAAGGGATTTCAGTGACTTCAGCAATATAGCTGAAATACAAGAGAATTTGAACTAGATATTCTTGGTCACAAAACCCCCTTTTGTCACTTTTTTCTGAGTTTTGGAAAGTACAATGCTTCCCTAAAGGTATTGATGCTCTTCTAGACTTTTAGAAGGACCCTTCGTCACAGGAGTTGGACTGACTGGGCACAGTGTGGGCTCTGGTAATGCAGCTTTGAAACAGAGCTTGTGTATTTGTTCTGTGGTGCCCTCAGCAGGGGTTCACCTCTCTTCTTTCAGGACTTGTTTTTGTTTCTTTTCACCATGTTTGTTTTCCCTCTTTTTCTTTCACCCTCAGACACACTGGGGAGATTCTCATGGTCTCTGCATGAGCTAGTGTGCAAGCATACCTTCACCCAGTCTTGTACCTCCATAATTTTGATCATGAGCTTGACCTTCTGACCTGACCCTTTGGTTTTGACCTTGGACATATCTCTTCATTACCCACTTTGACCATCAATTTGAACTGTTTGAACAGCTCTTCTCCTGTGCAAGTGCTGTGGGACTGCAAACTTTTATAGCAGAATCCTATTCCTTCCTCTCTTGCTATGACTCTGATCTCCCAGCTCGCCTACCCTTCCTTTGCTACTCCCTGAGATGTGCTAAATACTTTTCATTAGACCTGGAGTCTGTCAACTGATTTATTCCACAGAAACTATCTTTCAAGTTAAGTCTGGGCTGCTGAGAAAAAGTACTGTGCCTTAGTGCGGTCATCTTGAATTAATAGATTTTCTTTTACACACTTTTTTCCACATCTTGATTTTAACAGACACTTTTACTTCTTGAGTAGTATTGTCTAATTCTTAACATGTTAATAAGCTACTGAATCCTCATTAAAACACCTGAAAATCTTTATTTTCAAAGATATTTGTGATGCTGTGTCAGATTTAATAGTTTTTAGCTGTTGTATTTTTTCTCTTTCATTATTTGAAGGAACAAATACTGGCTTAGAGGATAATTCTGTCTCTTATAGCTATTCACCTGAAATCAAATTGCAATGAAATGCAAGAACAATTTCAAAGGCTGTTAACTGTAAACTCAGATATGCCCCAAAGTTAGGCTTCATGGAGGTTTTTTCCACAAAAATCTGTTTTTTAAGAGCAATTATCTGTGTCTGGGATACTGTTTTCTTCAATGTAAGTCCAATGGAGTAGTGAAAAGAACAAGGAAAGATCCAATAATCTAATTGTAGCATGATTTTTGGTCTATGCTAATACAGATAAAGAAAGAAATACCACATAGGGAGAATCTATTTCGTATTTCCACAGTTCAACCTACCTTTTCATCCTGCATTACAGATATTTCAAGGTTACATTACATTATTTTCCCTAGATTTTGCCATCTTTTTTTACATCTGCACTCTTTTAGTATCACACTCAGGCTTGGACTGGCAGTAATATTAATAAGTAATATTTGTTTTTATTTTGGGTCTGATAATAGATTTTCTCACTATCCTCAAATACATTGCATAAACCAGAGTGTTATGTGTTTTAACCAAACAAGTGTTTTTCATGTTTAAAATCTATTAACATATTATCAACATGTGTTAATCTTTGACATAGCAGTACAAACATGCACAATATTATGAAAGACTATGGATAATCACAGAATCATTAAGATTGGAAAAGACCTCAAGATCATGAAGTCCAACCTTTGACCGAACACCAGCTTCTCATCTTGGCCACAGCCCCAAGCCCATCTTGACCACATGTCCAGTCATTCCTTGAACACCTCCAGGGATGGTGACCCCATTACCCTCCCTGGGCAGCGCATTCCAGTGCTTGACCACACTTTCCAGTGAAAAAATTCTTCCTGATATCCAATCTGAATCTTCCCTGGCACAGCTTGAGGCCATTTCCCCTTGTCCTGTCACTGTCTGCCTGGGAGAAGAGGCCAAACCCCATCAGGCTACAGCCTCCTTTCAGGCAGTTGTGGAGAGCAATAAGGTCTCACCCTGAGCCTCCTTTTCTCCAGGCTAGACACCCCCACCTCCCTCAAGCACTCCTCACAAGACTTACTCTCTAGACACTTTCATAGTTTCATTGATCTTCTAATTTTTTGGGGTTTTTTCTACAATGTCTTTTGGAGATAAAATTAATAATTAGATCCTATAATGACCAATATACATCTTGTTTCAGTCATTGCAATTTGAAGGGCCCTTTGATGTGGAATGAAAAAAAAATCAATTAAAAAAATAAGTCAGGTGAAGTTTCTTCTTCTGAAGCATGCATCTTGAGACACTGCTCATTAAAGTACCAAGTCTAAATTTATACTGGAAAACATCCTTTTTCTATCTTCACAGGCATATAATTTAACCATTAATTTTAAATAGCCTTAGGGCTGTTGGACAAGTAATTAAGGTTTTTCTTGTTAGTTTCATTCAGTTTTCTCACACAGCCTTCAGTTTCTTACTGAAGAGTAGAAAAGTTTCAAAGTTGCACAATGTAAGAGAAGATAACGGTATTTTTCCAAAACGTGGGAGCAAGTAAACCACTTAAGGTTTAACTGCTCCAAGAAATTCATAGCACATCCATTTCTCAAGTGTTATGTAGGTGCCAAGGCTGAAGTCTGTGTCTAACAGAGAGTGGAAGCAGCATTCTACTATACCCTGTTCCCTTTGCTCCAAAGGAAATCATTTCACAAGGCTTAAGTTGAAATAGAATTAATGGCTTGAGGAGAGTTGAGAATTTTACAGGTTTTAACATTTTAAACTTTGTTTTTACTTTTTTTTTCCATTTTAAAGCATAGAGAAGACTCCTACGTGTTTTGAACTCACTCAGGTTAATCATGTATTATTTCTAGACCTAAAGTCACCAGCAGTGTCTATCTTGAGATTGATATGAAGATCTACATAGATTCTGAGCAGCTTTCTGAACTCTTTCTCCAACCATATAGTCCTTGTACACAGTAACCATGTTCATTATCATAAAATGACTAATTATGAGCAAAAGGCTATTAGAATACCACAGTTATCTGGATATTTAAGAGAATAGTTTGAATTTATGCTAAATAAGATATCTGTATACGTTTGGGAAAAATTCAGTATTAGACCAGATTTATATGATACAAAATATCAGTATGCTTTCCATAACTGACTTTTGATTTTTTCTCCCCTTGGAAGAAACGTTTTTATGTTGTTAAAATAAAGGATGAACAATTCAACAGTAGGATGGCATTTACATGGAATAATATGCAGAGGAAAAATAAGTTCTATAAGTGCATAGAAATAGAACAATAATAGCATAGATCTGCTTGTATTGCCTACACTAGATAAGGGTTTGGTCACCTACACTGAACATTAAATACTCACTAAAAAATTTAAAGTGTAATATACATGCATTGACTGTTTCCTCCCAGTGTCAATCTCATACCATGTGACCAAGTTTCTTGAAATCTCTTTCTTTTGGCACAGTTAAAATAAAATTGCATCATAAACTATTTATGTTACATATCTTGATACAAAGCACATCATTAAATTAACTTCAAAAAGGAAAGATTTGCTATGAACCTGTGGGCACTTGTGAAATGTGCCATCATTGCAGGGCACTACATGCTGCTGACTTAACTTCATGGTTATGAATCCCTTACATGTGCAACCCCCAAACTCTCTTTTCAAACCTAAGTTTCCTTTTTTGTCTTTGTTAAATAACAATGTGATTCTTAAAATAATCTGGCAGTGTCATGTTATATGCCATAGTTTGTTTATTGTGATACAGAGCTAGAATGTTTGTTGATAACAAGCATGGCTAACTGCATTAGCAGTGAACATATGATGACACTGAAGTCTCTTTCCTTACATGTATGATTTTTCTTTTAAAGTTTTCCCTCACAGACGATGCAAGTTCATTTTATCCTGGCACCACCACACTTCCAGAGCTATGTATGAAAAGAATGCTTGCACTGCTATATTAATATCACTTTACCTAGAAAGAGAGTGCTGGGCAGAAAGCGGAGAAAGCCGTATGAACCTGTCTTCTGCTCAGGTCATAATTTACAGATATGTTGCCTTCTTTCATAATACAAATCCTAGACTGTTGGTAGTAGAGCAAATGCTTTCCCTCTTAAGGGAACTTCTGTAGTCCATATCCTCTCTTCACTCAGCTAGTGTTTTTCTGTTTCTGTACAAGACTTCTGACCTAACACAATCTGACTTCCCTTTTACTGAAAAGAACTGACAGTAATAAAGAAGTGGATATATTCTCAACTCAGATCATCTTCTGTAACTTTTATATAGAGACACTTTGCAAGTTGAGAATTTTCAATATCATTGATGTTACAGTTCCTGCTAAAAACAGTGATGAAATACACAGATCACATAGGAAAACTATCTGCGAGCAAGTGAAGGAAGTGCTCAACCTCCCGCTTGTAAAATGCAAAATCAGATTCGGGACACCGCAATGTTACGAAGCCATTCAGGACGCGTGGAGCTCAGGCACTTTGTTTCTGTGCCCACAGTCTGGCTGCCGGAGGTAGCCGGGCGTTCGTGGTGGGGAAATGCGGTGACCGCGGCGGCTGTCCGCATCCGTCCCAGGCATTTCAGCTGCCCGAAACCCGGCAAGGGGGACACCACTAGTTCCCCAAAGAAAGCAACTCACCTGAGCAGCACCGCAGCTTCCCACAGATAAAACCCCGAGACAGCCGCGCGGAGGTACCGAATCCGGGCCATGCCGCTCGGAGACGCGGCGGAGCCCGGCAGCGGCGGTGTCGGCGGCATCGGAGCGGCTCGGCGGCGCGGCGCTGTGGGCTCGAGCGGGCAGCACCCCAGCACCCTGGAGAGCTCCGGGG
>VZTZ01048392.1:1059-25029 GCA_013400955.1 Drymodes brunneopygia
GTGCTTGGGTGTTAAGTGTTTGGATGGTGTTTGGGTGTTGGCATGAGAGGCGCCGCAGCGGCTCCGGGAAGGGTTCGGCTCTGTGCTCGGGGATTGTTGGTGGGAGCAGGGCACGGAGCAGCCCTGGAGCTGTGGGATCAGCAGCACCATCGGCAGCTCGGAGGCTGCGCTGCCCCGGCCGGGGATGGGCTCTGTGGCTCCTGCTTGCTGTCCCCGGGACGAGGGGCTCCTCATCCCCTCTCCCTGTGCTCCCAAACCCTCGGGCCGCTTCCCATCCAGTCTGCTCCACTCAGGAAACTGGATCTCTGCAGTCCTTCTGAAGCCAGGTTTGTGCCTCCAAGGAATTTCCAGCGCAGTTATTTTTGGAGGCCCTGCAGAAGTGTGGCAGCCTGGGTGATTCAGCTGCTGGCTCTGCTCTTGGCGAGCGGAGGCAGCCCCGGGGCCTGGGCTCCATCAGTTCCCCCCCAGAATGGCTGTTCCTGCTGGACCTGTGCTTTGGGTCACTCTGGGCCATGTTTTGGTTACTGCTGGCTTCCCAAACCTGCGAGGGATTAGTGACTGGCTACAGGTTGGAGCCCCAAACGTGCAGGAGTGTGGTCAGGGAGGGATTTGTGTCCCCAGCTCTGTGTCCCTTCCCGGGGCAGCCGGGGGTGCTCCTTTCCCGGTGCTGCCACAGCTCCGTGTGTGCTCGGAGCTCTCCGAGCTGCTGCTCCCGGGTCACAGCAGGGAAGGAATGTCCTCAGCCGGCACAGGACACACTTCTGATATTTTTCTGATATTTCCCCTGGAAGCAGAAGGTGTTGGCTGCTCGGTGTGAGGCACAGGTGAGTGAGTGTCGGACACCGTTTTGAAAGTGAAAGTGCTCGTTTTTGACACGTTTTCCGACGTGCAAAGGTGCCTTTTTTTTTTATTTTTTAATTCTTTAATTAGGGTGACAGGATTTTAATGATGAAATGTTAGCAGCAGGCAGGTTTTTCAGGCGATGCAGGGAAGTGTTTGCTGAGAGCAGAAGCCTGAGCTGCAGCACTCCTCGGGCTGCTGAGTTCCTCTGCACGCTCGGGGGATGCATCAGCAGGTTTTATAGAGGATTAGGGAATGATCCCCGTTCCTGGGATATTTTTTTTTAAGCAAGAGTTTGAAACAGGTGGGTTTATCCATACAGGCAGATCAGAGTTGGTGACTGAACCCCGGGGAAAACCAGCTTTGACTCACTCAGAGGCGAATTGAGGCCTTAATCTTTGATCTCTAATCTTTTCCTGCCGGGATCAGGTTGAAGTTTGGTTCCACTCTGCAGCTCAGGAGCCATTTCACGGGGACGGGGTGGGGGTTTGGAGCCCAGGCTGGGCACAGGGAGCCTCTCCCAGCCCCTGGCCTTGCCCCGGGCCGGGTTTGGGATCCCCCAGCTCAGGTTTGGGATCCCTCGGTGCCTGTGCCTGTCACAGGATGTGTGACAGCCCCACGGCATTGTTTGCACCCGCCCTGGTTATTTTTAGCCCGAATTTGTCAGGCTGCAGCCCGGCCCCGGGACCTTTTCACACCCCCTAAAAGGGGCAAATGAGGCTCCTCAGGGACAAAATGGACTTTCAGGGATTTTTTTCCTCCCCTCTCTCTGCTCATTCGCAGTAATCTGGCTGTTGCCCCAATCAGCCAGGTTTTGGTCCTTATCAGAAACCCTCTGGGGCTGTGGCCAATGTTTTACACAAGTTTTTTGTGTGCCACCAAAAATGTGACCCATTGTTTGGCTCCAAAGTCTTAACTTTCATCTCATTTTAGATAAGAGCCTTGCTCAGTTGGCTCTTCCTCCTGAAATCACATCACCTGGAGCCAATCTGTGGGATTTAGGGTTATTGTTATTTTAATTGTTTGCCCACTGTGCAGCCCAGCTCAGGTGGGCACTTCCAGGTGTGTTTGTAGGAGATCCAAGGGAAGCTGACTGTGGAGAGGTGGGGATTTGCATGGCTGGGGTTCATCCCTGGTTTAATGGTGACACCTTCCACCTGCACACCCAGCCCTGCCCCATGTCCCTGCAGTGATGTGGAAGTGGTGTGAGCCTGCACTGCCCTGAGCCTGATTCCATTTTGTGTGGAATTCCTCCCTGTGCCCTGGCATCCACAGGGATGTGGGGCCACGTCTCCATGTTTGAGGATTTGTGTGGGTCCCTGTCCTGGCATCCTTGGGGGGAGTCAGGGATCGTGGCATGGATTTTCCCTGTCTCTCAGCAGTTCAGAGATGGGCTCTGGGTTGTGTGTGGGGATTGAGGCAGTTTTGGGTGATGTGGAGCTCGTGTGTCAGGGGGTGGCGAGGGCTGGACTCCAGTGCAGGGCTGGCACAGGTTTGCTGGCTTTTCCTCTTTCTCTTCCTTTCTCCTTCTCCTGCCCTGTCTCTTGCTCTCCTGTCTGGATTCCTTGATCACAGCATTTCTTGAGTTATCTTTGCTCTTGTCTAAGTGACTTCAAAAACAAGTTAAAAAACCATCCTGATGGTGTTGGTGTCCAAAGCTGTAGGGCTGAGCCCAGGGCCGTTTCTGTGTTTGCCTGGGACACCTTGGGCTGCCTGTGGGACAGTCAGTGTGAGAAGGGGCTGCAGCCACAGGCTGGGAGCTTTCAGTGATTCCAAAGCTGGAAAACATGAATTTCTGGGAGAGGAGGCTGTGCCCAAGCCCTGTCTGTCCATGCCATACCAAGGCCCAGGGGCTCATTGGAAGGGAATCCTTGGCTGCAAAACCTCTGCCTTGGGAAGTGATGGGCTGGGGCTTGAAACTTGCAGTGAAAGCTTTTGGCATCTGAGCAGGACGTGGCCTCAGTGGAGCCTTTGGAAGCTCAGTGATGGTTCCTCCTGCAGGGTGGGAGCAGGGCTGGGTCTCCTTGATCCCCCCAGCTAAACCCTTGTGTGGCTGAGGGAACAAACACAGCATTGGTGCAGCTCCTGCTGCTGCTGGGTTTGGGTCACCGGGATCCCTGTCCAGGCTCTCTCCCTTGGCCACAGCTGCCTCTGGAGAGGCCAGGAGGTCAGGCAGGACCTGTGATGGTCATTGGGATGCTGTGGATGGTTGGGTGATCTTGGAGATCCCTTCCAGCCTTTGTGATTGCAGGGTTCTGTGATCCGGCTGCTCTGGGTGCCCTCCCTGTGCTGTGGGAGCAGAGGCAGAGCAGATTCCATCCTGATGTTGTTGTGCTGGGCACCTGCAGGCCCTGCTGGATCCCAGCCCCGGGAGGTGCCCAAGCACACCTTCCCTGGAGGAGCTCCTGCAGCTCCTCCTTCCACGGGCCTGGCCGAGCTCGTGGGACACAGTGACCTGCTGTGCTCTCCCTGCTTGCATTAAATGCCTTTTAAAGGAGGTTCTGCTGCTAAATTGGTTCCTTGGAGGGATGCACGATCACTGAGTAGAAGTTGCACCTGTGAGTAGCAGCTTTGGGCTGGGCAAGGGAGGCAAAGCAGTTGTGAGAATGCTTGGAGGACTCTGCCAGGGAATAGTCCATGTTCTTCCCCAGCTCAGCTGGAAGCCCCGGTGGATTGCACAGCCTTGGCTTCCTTCAGGAATGAAACTCATCTCGAGGAATTGCCATTCCGAGAGGTGGAAAAATTGTGTTTTGGCATCAAACTGGCCTCATGTGGAGGAGGAGGACGAGGAGGAGGAGGAGCAGCACTGGCTGGGCAGCACTGGGGCTGCTGGGGAGCTCCTGGCTCCCTGCAGCTCTTTCCCTTCCCTACTTGGCCCAGGAACTTGGAGTAATGCTCAGCTGGATCAGAGAGAGGATCTTAATTTAATTTCTTGTTGGATTTATTTATTTACTCCCTTGGAAAGCAGCTCTCTCCATGTCTCCTGTGCCCCTCGGGTGGTCCCTTCCCTCAGGGGCTGCTGGGCCCCTGCTGGGGCTGGAGGGAGCTGGATCTCCTGCCCCAAACCAGGCTTTTGGGGTGGCCTTTCCCACAGTGGGGCAGGGATACACACATCCCCTGGGCAGTCCAGGGCAGCAATCCTTGTGTCCTTTCTGCCCCTTATCTCAGGAGGGGATGGAGCAGTGAATGTGTGAGGAAGGAGCCTCCTGACATCCCTTGTGGTGCAGCCACTGGGTGTGGGGTGCTTTGGTGCTCCTGGAGTGGAGCCTCATCCCAAAAGGAACAAGAAGGAAAAGCACTTGGCTCTCCTCTGGCCTGCTCAGTTGGTGTTTGGCTCATGGGCTGCCTGGGTGGGTTGGTACATCACAATTCCCTATGAGAAGGGAGCTTTGCTCTGGGCAGGTCTTGGAGGGATGGGTGAGTGTCCAGGGACAGCCCTGGGGAGCTGAGGTGCCCTCCAGTGAGGGGGAGTCCATGATCTGCCTGGGGCTAGGGGAGGGAAGGGAGCTGAAAGGCCATCCTGGAGTAATTCCACAGGGATTTAGCATTGGCAGGGGCTGCCCAGGGAGCTTTGCAGTGCCCATCCCTGCAGGTGGCCCAGGAAGGGCTGGAGGTGGCACTGAGTGCTCTGGGCTGGGGACAAGGTGGGCATGGGGCACAGCTGGGACTGCATGGGCTGGGAGGGCTTTGCCAGCCTCATAGTCCTGGAATTTTTTAGTTAGAAATCCCTTTCTATGAGCAGGTGGCTGAAAAGCAGCACTTTTCCCTGAGGTTATCTTGTCCCACTTGGAGGCTGTGCTGATGGAAAAGGTGCTGGCAGTGGCTCCTGTCCCTGGTGGTTCCAAGCCCAGGGTCAGAGCCAGGCCTGGGCACCCTTTGGTGCTGGACTCTGCCCAGCCTGGCATTCTGCTCCCCAGAGCCCTAATTGCACAAACTTACTTGTGTTAAGAAAGCTGTGCACTTCATTAATTAGCTTTACTTTAAATCCAGAGAGGGAGAAACAAACTCCTGAGCAGGCAGGAGAGTTGTGGCTCTCCCTGGGCAGCTCTGGGATTCCCCCTGGAAAGGTCCTTTGGGACCAGGGGGGCTCCTGATCCCGGCTGCTCCAGCTGAGTGGAGCCCTGCTGTGGGTCACTGGAGGGGCAGGAATGTGCTGGAAATGGGAGATTGGACCTGACCTGCTGTGGGGTGAAGGTCTGGGGACCCCCCTGTCCCCAGCTGGAGAAGGGGATTCCATCACCCCTCCTTGTGTCAGTCAGATGCTACTGGGGAGAAATCCTTCCCTGGCAGGGTGGGCAGGCCCTGGCACAGGGTGCCCAGATTTGCTGGGGCTGCCCCTGGATCCCTGGCAGTGCCCAAGGATGTCCAGGCTGGACACTGGGGCTTGGAGCAGCCTGGGACAGTGGAAGGTGTCCCTGACATGGCAGGATTTGTATGGGTCCCTTTAAGGTCCCTCCAAGCCCAAACCACTGTGGGATGCTGTGAATAATGGGGGTTTTGGCCTTGTTTCTGCCTTCTCCCTGTTACCAGGTGCAGCACTGGTCCCTGCTGCTCCCCCCTCCTGCTCTCCAGTCTCTCTCTGCTGCTGGGATTTGGGGAAGTTTCCTGTGGAGGCAGCGCTGTCATGCTGAATCCTCTGCTCTGCTCCCATGGCTGACCCAAGCTGGGCTCTCTGGAACACTTTAATTTTCCCTCACCTTCATTTCCCCAGCCCCTGCAGCCGTGCCTGATTAATTTTCTGGCACCTCCAGGGCTCCAGTTCAGTTTTAGGAGCTGGTGCTGGGGGGGACAAAGGACTCTTTAATTAAAGCCATTGCTCTGTCACTGCTGCAGCACATGGGAGCCTTGAGGAGCTCCTGCCTCCCGCTGTGCCTGTGCCTGCCCACCCTGCCAGGGAACAATTCCTGCCCAATCTCCCATCCAGCCCTGCCCTCTGCCACTGGGAAGCCATTCCCTGGCTCCTGTCCCTCCAGGCCTTGTCCCCAGTCCCTCTCCAGCTCTCCTGGAGCCCCTTTAGGCCCTGCAAGGGGCTCTGAGGTCTCTGCAATAATCCTAATTATACAGTTAATGATAAGGATTGATGGCAGGACTGTGCCCAGAAGCTTTTCCAGGCAGTTGTGGCCGAAGTCCCTGTCTGTGCAATTGATGGAAAACCTTCAGAGGAGCATGAGGAAGTCATTAGGGAGCTGCACGTGGTTCTGTCCCTGGATTGTCCCTGCCTGCTTGTTTTCCCTCCATGAAATAGTACCGGGGTGCTTGTTTGTTTGGATTATGGACCTATTTTTAAGTAACCTATTTTTTCCACTTTGGAAAATGCATTAACTCACTGTGTGTCACAGACATCTGTGGAGTCTGACTTTGGGAACCACCAAGTGCTCCTTGGAAGTCTCTCACCAGCCTCAGTGGTTGCCTCTGGCACGTGTGTATATATTTATCTATATTTCTTTTATCTACATCTTGCTGAGGCTTCCTATAAGAGCCATGTGCAGGATCCACAGAGGCCAATGGAGCATTTCCTTGGAAGTGCACTTTACCCCACCAAGGAGCTCTGCATGCTCTCAGCTCCACCATCCCCTCACCTCCTCTGGGGTTTGGAAATTGCTGATCCCAGCAGCTCAGAAAGTGGAAGCAGCAGCAATGCAGTTGGGAACGGGAATGTTTGGTAACCCACACAAACACGTTTTGCAGGAAAAGACACTATTTTTGTGGCCAAGTGTTTGTTTTTCCCTGAAGGATGGAGTTTTAAGGTCGGCTTAATTCTTCTCTGCAGGTCTGGAGCTCCGGTGCCGTAAATTCGGTTGTTCTGGGAGGATAAAAGCACAATAAACAGGAGAACTTGAGGAATGTTCCTCTCTGAGTTACAAAGGAACAGCTTGCTGGTTGGAACAGCCTGCCCCTTCCTAGGCAAGGGAGGCTTTGGATTGCAGGGAAGGGAGGAATAATTCAGGATTAAAGCTGCTAAGCAATGCCTGTGTTTAGATCTGTGAGAGTGCCAGGACATAATTATTGGGTGAGTAAGCCAAAGGGGAAAAAAGTTATTTTTTAACTGGATAGAGATGGATGGAGGATAGAAAATAATTTTTGGGGGGACAGAAATAATTATGGAAGTGTTCTGCTCCCAGCAGCTGCTGCTGTTAGGGGTGCCTGGGTGGGTTTGTTTCAGCTGCTTGGCAGTGGGAAGACAAAAATCTGCTTTTGGCACCTTGTGCTGGCCTGGAGACCTCGTGCATGGAGCAGCTCCAGGACTGCAGGTGAGGTGAGGAGACCTCCAGGCCAGGCAGGCTGGAAGGGTTATTCCCTCTTAATCCTGTATGTGATGGCTTTTCCTACTGCTGGGCTGAGCTCAGGGCTTGCTGCTGAAGGAAGTGGTCCCACCTCAGATCCTCCTGGATCCCCCAGCTTCCTCCTGGCTGGCATTCCTGGAGCTGGATCTGAGTCCAGGGATGAAGTGTTGGTGGGGAAATGGCTGATGAAAGGTCTGAGCACCTCGGAGCCTTTCAGGAAGGTGACAGTGGTTTTGTGTTCCTGGGATTTCACAGTGGGTCTGGCCTGCAAGCTGCAAAATCAGGAGGAGATCTTCTCTTTTCAAACCTGTGGAGAGGATCAGGAAGGAGGTTCTTGTCCAGGCCACGCTCTTGTCTGTGGGATGTGTGGGTGCAGGTGACTCTGCCTGGGGGCTCAGGTCAGTTTGTCCCCAGCCAGGACTGGGGCACAAGCCCAGCACAGCCAGTGAGGCTCCCAGGGGATTTGGGGGATTGAGTTGTGCCAGGCTCTGCCAGAGCAGCCCCGTCTCTGCTCTGTCCTGGTGCCCAGGGTCTCAGAGGGTTTGGATTCCCAGCTCCCTCCCAGAGCCCAGGCTGGCTCTGGCTGTGGGTGGCACCATCTGCTGCAGAGCTGGGAGGATGAAGAGGTTCCTCAGCTTCAGCAGGGATGGCAGATGGAGGTGGCACTCCTGCAGCCTGGCCTGCTGAGGCGAGAGTCAGTTAATTAAGTTAATTAAGGTGTGTCCTGGAGGGCCTCTGGATGGAAGAGGACATGCTCCAAAAGTGTGAAACTGGGAAGTGTGGAAAGTAACTAGGAGATGCTGATGGTTTTGTGGGAATGGAGATGGCAGCACACCTGGCAGAGGGATCTTTTGGTGGGGCAGTGATGGGGGCTGTCCCATCCCATCCCATCCCATCCCATCCCATCCCATCCCATCCCATCCCATCCACTGCCCTCCTGGCCCCTGGTCCTGCTGCTCTCAGAGCTTTCTCATGGACCACGCTGTTTCCTGGAGATTTGCACTCTGGGTTTTGGAGATAAACAGGTTTTCCTGTTCCTCGTTTCATTTGCTGTATCGTTAACACAAAAAGAGGGTGGAAAGGGGTATTTGGGAGCACTCAGTGCTGTTCTCCCACACTGCAGGGTGATTCCCAGAGACGTTTTCCTGGCAGCAGTTGGTGTGAGAGTTGGGGTTGCTGGTTATTTTGTCTCCCATCTTTTATTTTTCCTCTTGGGAAAGAAGAAAAAGTGTTTCAATCTTCAAAGGGTGAGGCTCAACCCTTGGAGTTGTCATGTCAGTGCAGGAGCTGTAATGGGCATGTCTGGCATTCCTGTGCCATCCTGTGAGATGGGTATCTTCAAAGGTTTGCTGGATGGAGCAGTGCTCGCCCTGCCACCCCTCCCTTCCCACGGGCTGGCCTGGGGGATGCTCCTGGGGCAGGGACAGGACAGAGCTCCGGGCAGGGGACAGGACAAAGCTCCGGGCATGGGACAGGACAGAGCTCCGGGCATGGGACAGGACAGAGCTCCGGGCATGGGACAGGACAGAGCTCTGGGCAGGGGACAGGACAGAGCTCCGGGCATGGGACAGGACAGAGCTCTGGGCATGGGACAGGACAGAGCTCCGGGCAGGGGACGGGACACAGCTTGAGACAGGGACAGGACAGAGCTCCGGGCAGGGGACAGGACAGAGCTCCGGGCATGGGACAGGACAGAGCTTGGAACAGGGGACAGGACAGAGCTCCAGGACAGGACAGAGCTCTGGGCAGGGGACAGAGCTCTAGTACAGGACACAGCTCCTCATTGCTGGCTGGAGCCTCCTGCTTTGGAGACCTTCTCCAGCTGGTTTGTTTTTCATCCCAGGGCTATTTTCAGCTGCTCAGCCTAACAAGGTGAAATGGCTGAGATGCTTTCCTGCTCCCTGGGACTCTGCTGGGAGGAGGTATCCTGCAATCCCACTATCCTGCTATCCCAGCTCATCCTGCTGTCCCAGCTCATCCCAGCCAGGATCTCTGCAGTACCTTTGGCTCCTTGCTGTGTTGGCACCACTCAGGGTTTTGGCAGGGCCTTTTGGGCTCTGCACAGGCACCCTGAGCACAGGGAGCCCCAAATGGCAGCACTGTGGTGTCCCTGGAGCCCTCCCGAGAGGCTGAGGTTGGGACCATGGGAGGATCCAGGACACAGCTGGGCTTTGTGTGGGAGGAGCAGCAGGGAAGGCAGGGATCAGCACAGGCCTGCTGTGCCCACAGGGATGTGGGAAGTGCTGCCAGGAGCATTGGAGCTGGGCTGGAGGTTGCCTGAGGTGTGGGAAAAGGGGAACATTTCACCCCACTTCATCCTTATTCTCCCTGAAAATGTGTAATGGGTTCATTCTCGTGGTTCCTTTGGGGTTGGGAGAAACTCCAGCTGCTGTTCACTCAGGGAAACAGGAATTGTTAAACCAAACCCAGGTCTTGCTCCGTGCTTCAAACTCAGGTGGCTTCTCCAGCATTTGCCAAACAGCTGCACTGGGAATGTCCCTTCCAGCTCCTCAGAGTTCCTCACGGGCTCTGGGATGTTTAACCTCGTGCTGCTCTGGGCTTCCTGTTCCCAGGGCAGGATTCAAGTGCAGAGATCTCTCTGCAGGATGTCACCTGGCAGAGCAGGGACTCTCAAAGGGCAGCGTGGTGGCCCAGCCTGTGGCACATCCAGCACTCCTGGGAAGGCTGGGGGTTCACTGGCACCTGCCCTGCCTCTGGGACCTTCTGTCCTAAAGAAACGAGGGGGTTCATGCTGGGAAGAAGGAGGAAAAAGGTTTTACTGTTCAGTAGAGTCTTCGTGTGAACGTTGGTAGAAATACACATGAAGGCTTTGGTGCACAAGGTGAGAAAGGGCTGGGTGGAGTGGAGAGGATCGTGGAATTATTTAGGCTGGAAAAGCCCTTGCAGAGGTCAACTAAGCCATGTCCCCAAGTGCCACATCCACTGTTAAATCCCTCCAGGGATGTGATTCCATCCTTGCCCTGGCAGCCTGGGCCTCTTGTAAGTGGTTTGGACAAGAACTTTCAGGGAAGTTGCAGGGAAGTTCCCTGTTTGCAGCAGGGGAGGGAGGAAAGCTCGTGGCTCCTTTTCCCCTTTATGCTGCTGCTGGAAGGAATATTTTCTGCCTGGAGGGTATAGAGTGTTTTTTTCCTGCTTAATGAGGTATTAAAAAAGATCCAGAGGAGTCTGGGCTCGTCTTCCTGAGTCACCTGTGTGTTTGTGTTAGGATTTGGCAGGGAGCTTCCCTGGTAGCCAGAGTTATCCCTTTGGTAAACACAGCCCTTGAACGTGGCTGTGGCTGCTGCTGAGTCAGCACAGCCCAGCACTACAGAAATAACCCAGAATTTCACACTCTGACAGGATTTTTGCAGCCCAAAGTACCCAAGTGTTGCTGCTCAGACCCTGGGGCTGCTGCTCCTCCAGTCCTAGAAGAGCTACAAGGAATTAGCCCTGAATAATGAGTTTAAAGAGTCGGGTTTGGGTGAATGCAGAGCTCCTGGTAGATGGTGTGGTTTGCTGGTGCCTCCTTGGCTCTGGGAGAGGACAGGGGTTAGGAGGGATTTATCCATGGCCTAACGATGGCTAAACTTAGTCCTGTGTGTTCTGGCTGGGGGGGGAAGTGCTGCAGAGGTGACACTTCTGCTCTTGGGAAAGAAATACCACCAGTACAGCCAGTGTCTGTGTCCTGTGCTGGTACTGGTCAGGAGAGTTGATAGAGAGAAACTCAGCTTCCTTTTTTGGGTTTGGTGGAGTTTTTTTCAGATCAGCTGATGTAGCCTGAAAACACCGGACTGAAAAAGTAACATTCATTTTTCCCCACAAATGCTTCTTTTCCCTCCAAGTGAAGTTGCCAAAACTCTGGATGAGTAAAACTTCCAGCCAGGTGATCCAGGGAGTGGGACTGGCTGGGATGGGCTCTGCTCTCCCCCAACAGGAGCAGCAGCTCCAGCCCCAGAGTCCCCCTGCCCTGGGCTGACCCCACAGCAGAGCTGCTCCAGCTTGGGGGTCCTGCAGGAAGGACCTGGAGCTGCTGGAGAGAGTCCAGAGGAGCCACAGCGCTGCTCCAGGAGAGGAGAAGCTCCAGGGAGAGCTCAGAGCCCCTTGCAGGGCCTGAAGGGGCTCCAGGAGAGCTGGAGAGGGACTGGGGACAAGGCCTGGAGGGACAGGACACAGGGAATGGCTTCCCAGGGGCAGAGGGCAGGGCTGGATGGGAGATTGGGCAGGAATTGTTCCCTGGCAGGGTGGGCAGGCCCTGGCACAGGGTGCCCAGATTTGCTGGGGCTGCCCCTGGATCCCTGGCAGTGCCCAAGGATGTCCAGGCTGGACACTGGGGCTTGGAGCAGCCTGGGACAGTGGAAGGTGTCCCTGCCCATGGTACAGATGGGAAAGGATGGATTTCTGTGTCTCTTTCATGAAGAGAACAGGTGCAGGTTTTTTTAGAATTTAACTTTTAAGCTGTTCATGACGATAGTAATGTTCTGTTAAGTCTCTCTTTTTTTGTGCAATAATGAAAATCTTTTATTTTTAATTTGCACACGGAAAGCTGCTGTTTTCTCAAGTTTGATGGTTGATGTCATGCCGAAAGTCTTGGTCCCTCCCACACGTGTTTGGGAATTCGAATCTTTTTAAATAAGTCAAGGCCACTTTGTCTGATCTGAAGCACATCTCCGAGGCAGGCCCAGCTCTCTGGAAGCTGTGCTGGGCTGTAATTAACCTCCAGTAAACGAAGTGTTCTGTGTTCCATGGACACTGCACTGGAGTCCCAGCTTGGTCCCAGACCCTTCCAAGCTGCTGTTGGGTCCAGCTGGAGCTTTCTGCTCTGTGCTCTGTGTGTTCCACACTGCCAGTGCTTGGCAAGTGCCAAGGCAGCTCCTTGTGACAGCTTTATTGCAGGGGCACTGCTGCCTTAGGGAACATCCCCAGTGCAGCGTGCCCAGCCCTCAGCATGGGCACAAGGAGTGGGATGCTGCTCCCTGAGCCCCCTCTGGGCACACACTGCTCTTCATCTGTCCTTTGTGCTCCAGGGCTCTGCCAGGGCCCTGAGGGGAGGCAGAACCTTTGTAATCCCAAAGCAGGGCTACAGCTCTGCAGGGAATGGCTCAGCCAGGCACAGAGCTCCCACCTCTGCCTCCTTGTGCCTGCAGGATTTATGGAGTGCTGAGGAAGGTGCCTGAGGAATTTATTTGTTTGCCCTCGAGTGCTGCTCCAAGCACTGGCTGTGCTGTGGATTCCTGTGGGGCCACCAACTTTGGGACCACAGCTCGGGCCCCTCAAATCACATCAGCCCTGCCATCCCCTGCTGAGTGATTTATCCCTCTCATTGAAACCCCGTGGGGCATTTTCTTACTGAATTGCTGGGTGTGGGAAGGATCTGTTTGTTCAGCTCCAGAGCTGACAGGGTCAGAGCCAGCCCCACTCACCTGGCTCTGTGCCCAGGGTGCTCTGAATGGCTCTTGGGATCGTGGGGTGCTGTGGGGAAAGCAGCAGGCAGGGTGGGACCTGGGCATGCAGTGAGCCATGGGCAGGTGGGAATAGCACCTGGAACCCCATCCCATGGCCCTGGGGACTGAGGGGCACTTGGGGCAGTGAAAGGTGCAGGTACGTGGTACAAGGGGCAGAGGACAGGGATAGATTAGGAATTCTTGGGCAGGAATTGTTCCCTGGCAGGGTGGGCAGGCCCTGGCACAGGGTGCCCAGATTTGCTGGGGCTGCCCCTGGATCCCTGGCAGTGCCCAAGGATGTCCAGGCTGGACATTGGGGCTTGGAGCAGCCTGGGACAGTGGAAGGTGTCCCTGCCCATGGCAGGGGTGGCACTGGATGGGCTGTGAGGTCCCTCCCAACCCAAACCAGTCTGGAATTCCATGGTTGAGCTGTCACAGTCTGACTCCTGGTGCCTGGGGTTTGGAAAACTGCCCCTTTCCTGCCCCAACCTCCCCTAAAACCAACTTCTCTCCACACAGGGCTGGGGACAAGGGCACGTTCCAAACCCTGCAGTGCCTCTCCAGCTGCCTGGGGGAAGCCACAGCTAAATCATGGCTTAGGAATGATGGGGGAAAAATGAGCTGCCCAAATCTGCTCAAATTTGAGGATTTTCTGTGTATTCTACACTCGGTGTTCCCAGGTGACTCTGGGCAGGCTCAGGGAGGGTTAAGCTGGGTTTAGCACAGGCAGTGGAGCAGCAGCTGTGGTGGCAGAGGAGCTGGGCTCAGGAAAGGTTTGGGGGTTTCCTTCCTGGGCTTTTTGCTTACACAATGTCAGTTTAAAGTGCTGAACTGCAACAGGGGTTGTGTCACACCAGAGCTCTTCCTTGTGTGCTGAGGATGAAGAAAATGTTGTCCAAGATGTTCCCAGCTTGTCTTTTAAAGACTCTTCATTACTGCAAAGGGCCTGGAGGATTTTGGAAAGTCTGTGTTTTGGGAAAGAACATCTGAGGTTTGGGATCACTCTAAAATCCCTGCTGTTCCTAAAGCACAAGTGCCCATGTGTTTCCTGGTCCTCAGGGAAGCCAGGTGTGGCAGCTGCCTCTCCATGTGGATTTTTGAGGCCAAAGGGTGAGGTTTCAGGAGCTGCTGAGCTGATGGAATCACAACTTGTGGTCACTAGAAAGCATTCCCTCCTTCCCTCCTTCATCCCTACTCCCTTTCTTTTTTCCTTCCCCCTTGACATGAGAAGACAAACGGCCTCAGGCTGGGCCAGGGGAGGCTCAGCTTGGACAGCAGGAGCAATTTGCCCATGGAAAGGGTGCTCAGGCCTTGGCAGGGGCTGCCCAGGGAGCTTTGCAGTGCCCATCCCTGCAGGTGGCCCAGGAAGGGCTGGAGGTGGCACTGAGTGCTCTGGGTTGGGGACAAGGTGGGCATGGGGCACAGCTGGGACTGCATGGGCTGGGAGGGCTTTGCCAGCCTCAGGGATTTGGGGATTCCCTTCTGGTTTTGGCAGCTCCTGCTCCCATCCCCCAGGTTTCATGGCCTAGAGGTGACAGCTCGTGTGTTGTGTCACCTTTTGCTGCCCCAGCACTGCTGGGACCCTGCTGGGATGTGGAGCCTCAGGGTTGTAGTGCTGCTCTTGGTCTGTATCTGTTCTAGAAAGTTCCTCTTTCCTGATCACCCTCAGAAAACAGCCACTTTGGGAGAGGTGTTTTTTATCCAAGTGGTGAATCTCCCCTCTCTCTCCTCCCAGAGGAGCATTTCCATCTTTCAGTGTAGCAAAGCATAAAATTCTCAATTTAATCCTGGTTCCACAGTGACTCATTTCAAGACTTTCTTTTTAAACTGTTTTTTTAGTAACAACCTTTTCAGTGAGGCAGCTCCAGGCAGGCAGGGCTCATTCACTGCCAGCACGGTGCTGCTCAGAGCTGGGGGGGCTTCTCATTTTCCCATTGAATTAAAAAATAGCAGCTCTCTCTTTGGTGCAGAAGAATTAAAATTCAGGAGCACCTGCCTTGTACCAGCACGTTTGGGATCATTGCTGTTTGCCCATCCCATCCACAGAGGATTTTTTTTCTACCTGAGGGAGCGGCTGGAGCTGGGCCAGGGCAGGCTCAGGCTGCAGAGCAGGGCAAGGTTCTTCCCCCCGAGGGTGCTGGGCACTGCCCAGGCTCCCCAGGGAATGGGCACGGCCCCGAGGCTGCCAGAGCTCCAGGAGCTGCCAGGGATGCCCAGGCTGGGATTGCTGGGGGCTCTGGATCAGTGATCCCTGTGGGTCCCTTCCAGCTCAGGATATTCTGTGATTCTCTCATTCTCCTGGCCCTGATGTAACCCAAAGTGCTCATGTTTGGCTGGCAAGGAAGGGAAAATATTTTAACACTGCTGTTTTCCTGATGTGAATGGTCTTTGCCTGCTAAAGCAGGGATTTATTTTCATTTGTGCCTCTGGTGCTGCCCCTGAATCGCTGCTTTTCACGCTCTGCTGCCCCGTGTGCTGCGTGGTGTCCCCTGGCACTGCCTGGGCATGGGGAAATGGAGCACCTGAGGCTTGGGGTGATCTTTTACAGAACCTTTTTGCTCCCCACAGACGAGTGGAGGTCAGGATTCCCCCTCAGGAGCAGGGTCACCACTCTCCTGCAGCCTGTCCTGCAGAGAGATGTCATTGTTCTCCTCAGTTACCTCTAACTCCTTGTCCTGCCATGCCACTGAACTTGTCCCCTGTGGGCTCTGGTGGCATTCCATGGCTGGGACACTGCCCAGGCAGGGCCTGGCACATCCAGGGTTTTGTTCTTGTTCCAGGATTCCCGATTGTCACCGTTGTGTGCCTGGAACCAAACAGCTCTGTGAGCACCAAGAATAACAAATCTTGGCTTTTCTGCAGACTTGTGTTATTCACAAGCTCCTTCCTCCTCCTGCTCCTTGCCTCCCCCTTCTTCCCCTGCCTTTGGCTTTCTCCTCCACCGTGTGCCAGGATCCACATCTGCCTCGGATCCCCCTTTGCTGCTGTCCTGATCCTTGTGGGAAGGGAATTATACAGGAGAGTGGCTTTGCTTGGCTTTGGGGAAGCAGAGGATAACGGGATCACCAGGAAGGGATTTTATTCCCAGAGAAGTCAAGGTGATGGCTGCAGGCTGTTGTTGAGGTTGGATAATTGAGCTTAGGGTTAGGGATTTCCTGTGGGATCAGCTGTAGGAATCTGGGGACAGGCAGCACCCTGCCCTGGCAGGGCCTTGCCCTCTTGGAGTCCTGTTTTTCAATGGAAGGGAAGGACTTTGCTGGGAAAGGCAGGAGCTGCAGCAGGGCCACGTCCCACGGCGTGGGTGGTTTGGGAGCAGCTCATTCCTTCTGGCTGTAGGAAAGGCAGATTGTGCAGTGTGTGCCATGGCCAAGGCAGAGGCTGTTATCACCCTGGTTCCTGCTCTCCAGGGTTCCTGTGAACATGGGAATCATCAGTGCTTGCTGAGACACATGAGGGGTAAAGAATGCTGAAATTGGGAGAAGCTGTCCTTGTATGGCAGTGTGGGAATGGTGCTGCTTCCCTTGGATTAATTAGGCAGCAATGGGAAGGGACCAGGGGAGTCCTCAGAGCCTGGGCTGATGGGGAGGAGGAGGAAGAGGCCAGGAAATGCAGGGAGAGCCTTTCTGGATGTCCATGTTGCTCCTGGGGGACTGGGCTCTCTCAGCCATTCTTTGAGGCTGTGAAGGTGAGACAGAATTGGGCTATGGGCCTGGATTTTGGGTCAGCTCTGAGCTCTTCGTCTTGGGCCTCCAGCTTGGAATGGACATGGAGCTGCTGGAGGGAGTCCAGAGGTGGCCACGGAGGTGCTCCAAAAGCTCTGGAGCCAGGCTGGGAGAGCTGGGGGTGCTCACCTGGAGAGGAGAAGCTCCAGGCAGAGCTCAGAGCCCCTTGCAGGGCCTAAAGGGGCTCCAGGAGAGCTGGAGAGGGACTGGGGACAAGGGACAGAGGGACAGGAGCCAGGGAATGGCTTCCCAGTGGCAGAGGGCAGGGCTGGATGGGAGATTGGGCAGGAATTGTTCCCTGGCAGGGTGGGCAGGCCCTGGCACAGGGTGCCCAGATTTGCTGGGGCTGCCCCTGGATCCCTGGCAGTGCCCAAGGATGTCCAGGCTGGACACTGGGGCTGGGAGCAGCCTGGGACAGTGGAAGGTGAACCCTGTCCCTGTCCACGGGACTGGATTGGTTTTGAGTTCGTTTCCAACACGAGGCTTTCTTGCCATTCTATGATTTCTCAAAAAATTCTGACAGCAAGAGGGGATTTCTGTATTTCTCTGTGACTTTGTCAGAGCGACCAAAAGTTTTGCTTCTGTATCTGGAGCTCTTCCTGCCTGGGTGTTCTGTGCTGTGGGTATGGCACACCCCGTGCCCAGAGCTGGCACTGGGAATCCCTGGCTTTGGATGAGCCACAGGAATGGCCCAGGGCTGGCGGGGTGGAACACCAGGAACGCTGTGGCATTTTCTTTGACTTCTTCTAAGCTTTCTTTGGCATCTTCAGTTTTTCAGGCGGGGGTGAGTCATTCATCCATTATGTGGTTTCCTGACTTTGAGCAGTTTCTGTGTCCCTGGCTGGTGCTGAGTTTGGATCCCGGTGTGCGGCAGCCGGCGCTCGGCGCCGTGGGCTGGGGCTGCCTGGAGCGCTGACTCACGCCTGGGATGGGGGCTCAGGGGGACTTGGATTCCTTCCCACTCCTCACTGGGAGCCTTTGAGTACTCAGAACAAAAGCTGTGGCTGCCCCTGGATCCCTGGCAACACCCAAGGCCAGCTTGGATGGGGCTTGGAGCAGCCTGGGACAGTGGAAGGTGTGGAAGGCTCATGGCTGGAGTGGCACTGGGTGACCTTTGTGGTTCTTCCCAACCCAAACCATTTTGGGATTCTTTGAAAATCACTGGAAAGCTGCTGTGGGCTGCGGAATGATGCTGTCTCTTTGCTGAGCAGGAATGTTGACCCTGGGTCCCTGAGAACTGGAGCAGGTGCCACAGGATTGTCCAGACCCATGGACTCCTCTGGGGCTCAGCTCTGTCTGTGCCCCCACCTGCCCCCAGCACTGCCAGGGCTCTGCAGAGCATTCCCAACACGTGGAATCACAGAATCCTACAGTGGTTTGAGCTGGGAGGAACCACAAAGCTCATGTGGTGCCACCCCATGCCATGGACAGGAACTCCTTCCGCTATCCCAGGCTGCTCCAAATCCCATCCTTGGATGCTTCCAGGGTTGGGGCAGCCACAGCTTCTCTGAGCCAGGGCCTCACCACCCTCACAGGGAAGAACTTCTCCCCAGTCTCCAATCTAACTCCCTTCTCTCTTAGTTTGAAACCATTCCCCCGTGTCCTGTCACTGTCTGCCCGTGTAAAAAATCCCTCTCCCATCAGTTTTGGATGGCCCTGGCTGTGGCTACAGTTTTAGTGATTCAGTTTTGTTCCACACAGCAGAACAGGAATGTGTCAGCACTCAGATTCCTTGGTTTATGGCTATGAAGTAACCCAATCTCCAGTTATTTCAGCTCCTTAGAACTTCCCTGCCCACGGGATACTTTGGCTCCTGCTGCTCCTTCAGAGAAGGCCCTGACATGATATTTTGGAGCTGCCCGTGGGCAGAGCCGCTGTGCCTGACAGGGTGGTACCAAAACAACCTCTATTATCTTATTTGTTCAGCCCAGGAGAAATGTCCCACAGGCTCTGGGCCTGAGGAAAGCAAATAAAGGTCCCTGCGGAAGGAAATGGGTGAAGTTGGCACTTGGGGGCCGGAGCACCCAGGCCAGGGTGCCCAGATCTGCTCTGGGGAGGTGTGGGAGCCACAGGCAGGGTGGAGTCATTCCCAAAAACTCTGCTGGACATGGCGTGGTTGTTCACAGGTCGAGTGGGTCACGTGTTGGGACAGCATGGGCAGGAGGAGGGGTGGGCACTGCCAGGACAGGCAGATCCGGGGATGGGATGGGGATGGGATGGGGATGGGGATGGGATGGGGTGGGATGTACTTCCCACTCCAACAGAAAACCGCTTTGTTTTTCAGGGGTTGTGTGTGATTTGGGGGTGTGTGTTGTTTTAATGGGGTGGGAAGGAGTGAGGCACTTAAAGAAAAGTAGGGTGACCAAGTTCTGGTGGGGGAGACTGGGTGGGAGCTAGGGATGAAAAAGCTCTGCTGCTGCAGGAAAGGGGGAGGATGTCTGGAAGCAATGGGCTGACATTAAATCAGTAAATTGGTGCATGGAGAGGATGAAAAGGGCTGATTGCACTCAGTGATGAGAAAATTGATGGTAGTAAATAAATGCTGAGCCTGTGCCAAGGAGAGGTGCCCATTTGGGGAAGGAATTTTAAGGTTTTAATTGAGTGTAAGTTCATGACTGTACAGTAACCTCTGTTTGCTGCTTAATTCCTTCCTGTCTGCCTCTGTTCAGCTGTAGTGGAGCCTCTGCTCCGTGGATCACACAGGGCTCCCTCCTGCATCTGTCTGACCCTGTGTGGCTTTGTCATGCTGATCCTGACACACCAGGAGACTTCCAGAACAGAGGAGGCAGATTTGGCCCCAGGAACTTGGTACAGCCTGTTTCCCTGGGCGCTGTTATTAAATGGTTTGTGAATATTCAGGGTTGGACCTTGCAGCAGAGACACCCGAGGGTGTTGGTACTTCTTTAAAAGTCTCTCAGAGATCAAACAGTTCAACCTCTGCCTGGATTTACATTTTTTCTAGACTGTTAAATCTGAATTGGGTACGAGGGTTTGGTTTTTTGTGTCCTGCAAGGAAAAAAAGTCTCTTTGAACTGCTATAACTTCCGTAGTCTTTGAAGGCTGGAGCAGCCTGAGACTGGATGGGCTTTAAGGTCCCTCCCAACCCAAACCAGTGTGGAATTCCATGGAGTAGGAACCTGGCTGATTGTGGTGGATTCCTGTTGAGCTGCTCCAGGCCCCTCTGTCCCAGGGAACACAGGAGCAAGAGCACGGGAATAATTCCCTGTTGAGCAGATGCTTGAATGCTCTCCTTTGTCTGCTGTGAGAAACTCCCTTCAGCTGCCAGGTTCTACATCCCAAAACTGCTGGGAGAGTCACTGCTGGAGTTCCCAGGCTCTGAGGGAGGTGGGAACATGGATGAGGTCCATATTGCTCATGGAATCACAGGTTGATTTGGGCTGGGAGGGACCTCACAGCCCACCCAGTGCCCCCCCTGCCATGGGCAGGGACCCCTCCCACTGTCCCAGGCTGCTCCAAGCCCCAGTGTCCAGCCTGGACATCCTTGGGCACTGCCAGGGATCCAGGGGCAGCCCCAGCAAATCTGGGCACCCTGTGCCAGGGCCTGCCCACCCTGCCAGGGAACAATTCCTGCCCAATCTCCCATCCAGCCCTGCCCTCTGTGTTTCTCCCTGGCTAGAGCAAGACTCAGTGCCCTGGCTCTGCACCTCCCAGAGAAGGAGTTTGCCAGGGAAAGTTGGTCAAAAGGAATAGGAAAACAGACATGTGCTGAAATCCCAATTCTGTTTGAAAAATCTATTTTTTTTTTTAAAGAAAGGATTTACATGTGAATTTCACACGCTCTTGTGGCCGAATGTAGCACGTTAGACCTGGAGTCTGACAGTTCTCTCTGTAGTAAACAATTTCCAGCTGTACAGTGTCAGCTTGAAGTATAAAAACACTCTGAGAACTTTCCTGACAGCGGGAATGGCTGGATACTCTCGTAGCTCCATCAGGCTCTGCTGTTTGGGAATTAGAGCTGGAAACCCAGGATTATTGCTGTGCCCTTTTAGCCCTGCTCTCTGTGCTGCTGCTCTGCAGCCTTGCAAGATGTCAGGGTTCCCCTGGATATTCCTTACCCCTCCAGAGGGAATGGAAATCTCTGGATACATCCCTCACAGTTTAATGCCTTCGTTAAAATTCCTGAAGTTGTCCTTGGCATTTTTTTAATTGAAACCCGGAGTTCCAGGGGAGGAACCCTGAGCACGGAAGTTCAACTGAGCCCTTGTTTACACGGGTGAAATATGTAAACAGTCCTTTTTCCCCAAATATAGGACTTTTTTCCTTGGCTGCCCTCCCGGTGTTTATAAAAGCCAGTTATGTAAATGACAATTGTAATAATTAAGCTGCTGTTCAGTGCTGTCCCCACGGCTGCTGCAGAGCTGGGAGCTGCAGGGCCGAGCGCTGCTGTTAACGAGCTTGGGGCGTTATTGAAGATAATGGGACCTCGCAGAAGGAAATCAGGGGAAATTAAACAAACAAAATCCTCGTTAGACAGAATCTCCCGTGAGAAAGGAGAGGTCTGGAATGCAATGATGATACAGGGGGGCTCTGGGGATGCTCCTCTCCAGGCAGAGCTGCTGCTCCAGGGCCCTGTCCCTTTCTCTGGGCACCTTGTGCCAGCCAGGACCACCATGTGACACATCTTTGTCATCTCTTGTAAAAGCATCCCAAACTGCCTTTCATCGTGGGTGGAAACGGCTTCAAATTGCACTGGGGAGGTTCGGGTTGGATGTTGGGAAGAATTCATTAATGGAAAACGTTGTCCAGCTCCGGCACAGCTGGAGTCACATCCCTGGATAGGTTTCACAGCCCTGTGCATGTGGCACTCGGGGACATGGGCACGTGGTCAGTGGTGGCCTTGGCAGTGCTGGGGAACAGCTGGACTCGGTGATTCAGTGAAAGGGCTTTTCCAGCCTCGGAGATTCAGTGAAATTCCAGCTTACTTCTGCACTTGGGCCACAAAGTGTCCTTGGGGTGGTGGCAGCAGGGCCCCGAGTAGAGGCTGCTCCTGGCAGAGTGCGTTTGGTGGGGACAGCGAGCCCCCTCTGGATGTGAGGGGGCAGGAGGGATGTGAGGGCAACAGGAGGGATGTGAGGGGGGCAGGAGGGATGTGAGGGCAACAGGAGGGATGTGAGGGGGGCAGGAGGGATGTGAGGGCAACAGGAGGGATGTGAGGGGGGCAGGAGGGATGTGAGGGCAACAGGAGGGATGTGAGGGGGGCAGGAGGGATGTGAGGGCAACAGGAGGGATGTNAGGGGTGTGAGGGGAGCAGGAGGGATGGAAGGGGGTGAGCAGGAGGGATGGAAGGTGGGGAGCAGGAAGGGTGGAAAGCCGGCCGGTGTTGATGTGCCCAGGTTAATTCATGGCCTATCAAGGACACCTTTAGGGAGGGACAAGGGACTCTTTGTTCTGCGAGGCCGGGCAGATGCGGCCATGGCGGTGATAGCGGGGAGATGAAGGCCGGGCCCGGAGCCGCCAGACAGCGGGATGGAGACAGAGGGTTCCGGGATGGGGACAGAGGGTTCCGGGATGGAGACAGAGGGTTCCGGTGGCTCAGGGAGGCACGATGGCGGTGCAGGTGATGGGGCTGTTCCTGAGGGCTCCAGGATCCACAGCCCTGCTGAGGAGCAGGCTGCAAGAGTCTCTTGGGGAAGCTGCTGGAGCAGAACTCAGGGCTGGACGCTCTTGAGAGGGATATTTACTTAAACAAAGCCAATCTCCCACTCATTTTAAAGGCTTTTGTTCGCTGAAGGTGTGGTGGAATAGCCTGATCACAGTATTCCAGGCCTGGTTGGGCAGGGTTTGGAGGAACCTGGGATAAGGGAAGGTGTGGATGGGCTTTAAGGTCCCTTCCCACACAAAGGGTGATTCTGTGCTGCGATCTTTAGGCTTAATCTTCCATCAGTCTCAGGCAAAGTGGCTGGTGCTGCTCTTTGTTCCTTCATTTGGGTATTCCTGCAGCTGCAGCCCGTGGAGATAACAGGGAGAGGCAGGGAGATAACAGGGAGGGAATGAATAGCCCATCCTGGCTTCTGAAATGTTGGGCCCATTCAGTTATCGTTGTTATCAGTTCAGGGCTGTCTGCTGATTAAATCACTTGTGCCCCATATTCAGGCTCTTTCTGGTCTCGATGAAAGCACCAAACTCCTCCCTGGGTTTGGTTTGATGGCTGTTGATGGTGTAGTTGGTTATCAGCACCTGGCAGCTCTTGAAACCCTTGTTTTTTTGCTCTTGCTGCTGCTCTCAGTCCATCTTCATTCCTGGCATTTGTGCTGCAAACACCCAGGGGTTGTCCTTGGGGTGGCAGGAAATCTGGGAGGGATGCCCTCGATCCTTCACTCCCCCAGTCCTTCATCCCTTCAGGTCTGTCTCTGGTTGAACCCCTCGGACAGACGTGAGGGCTCAGGAGCTCTGTGATCAGGAGAGTGTTAATCTGAATAAACCACTTTTACAATAACACGACCTTCCCTTCCTATAATCCAAACTTTGCTACAGCGTTGCCATGTTCCTCCCTGCAACAACAAGCACAGGCTCGGAACAAGATAACCATGGAATATTTTGGGAGATATCTTTTAGCCTGGCTTCATTTTTCCTTCTGGAGTTGGGTCCAAGGGCAGCATAAACACAGAGACCATCTCGTGTCCCTGCTCGCTGCCTCGGAGACAACGGGAGGAGCCAGCACAGAAAGGCCCAGCCCAAAGTTCTGAGCAAAGAGAAAACGCTTGCAGGGTAGGAGAGGAACCCCAAATCTTTCCAAATCAACCTCAGGGCATGAAGTGTTCTTCCAAGATCCATGTGATTCTGCATGTCCCTTATCGCTGCTGGTGCCCTTCAGCAGCTGGCCAGGAGTGGCCTGGGGGAGAGGAGAGCCCTGGGAAAGGTTCCCAGTTCACTCACTGGTTTGGTCACCAGTCCACAGGGCTGCTGGACTCGCCTGGCCACAGGGACAGCCATGAGTTAGCATGGAATAAACTTCCCGAGGTTTGGGAAGCAGCAGGACACCAGCCCTGCCTCTGCAGGAGGCTTCATTGTTGTCCAGGTCACCTTGTCAGTGGGAAGCCATTCCCTTGTCCCCAGTCCCTCTCCAGCTCTCCTGGAGCCCCATTAGGCTCTGGAAGGGGCTCTGAGGTTTCTCTTCTCCAGGTGAACACTCCCAGCTCTCCCAGCCCATGCAGCACCTTGCACTTGGCCCTGGTGAGCTCCATGACCTTGGCATGGTCCCTGCTCTCCAGCCTGCCCAGGTCCCTCAGGATTCCCCACCCTGGGTCCTGTGTCACCACCTGGCAGTGTCATGGAAGGGCTGGATCAGCCCCATTTGGTGCTTGCATGGACTCGGGCACACAGCAAAAAATGAAATGTCAGTCTTGGAAGGTGGAAAATGATGTGAAAAGCAGCCAGGAAAGCCCGTTCCATAACAAGGAAGGAGTTTTTAATTGATGTGTTTTATAAACACACAGCTCTTCCTCCCCAAACGCCCCGGCTGCACAAAGTTGCCAACACCAACAACCTCCAAGGGAGACACGGAGCTGGGGCCGTGGGCAGGAGCCAGCCCTGCTGGGAGAGCTGCCCCGGAGGGAATGCAGAGGGGTCGGGCTGAGAGGAGCAGCCCTGGTGGGCAGTGCTGGTGCCCTGAGCTGTGCTCCCAGTGCCGCGGAGCTCCAACAGCCCTGCCCAGCTGACCTG
>VZTZ01048392.1:25137-39843 GCA_013400955.1 Drymodes brunneopygia
CCCTGAGTGTGCTCCCAGTGCCACAGAGCTCCTGCAGCCCTGGTGGGCAGTGCTGGTGCCCTGAGCTGTGTTCCCAGCCCTGCCCAGCTGCCCTGAGCTGTGCTCCCAGTGCCACAGAGCTCCCGCAGCCCTGCCCAGCTGCCCTGAGCTGTGCTCCCAGTGCCACAGAGCTCCTTTAGCCCTGCCCAGCTGCCCTGAGTGTGCTCCCAGTGTCACAGAGCTCCCGCAGCCCTGGTGGGCAGTGCTGGTGCCCTGAGCTGTGCTCCCAGTGCCACAGAGCTCCTTTAGCCCTGCCCAGCTTCCCTGAGTGTGCTCCCGGCCCCACAGAGCTCCTTTAGCCCTGCCCAGCTCCCTGGGAGTGCCAGAGGGGGTTTGTGCCCTGCCTGACACGCTGTGTGTGCCCCAGCAGAGTTCTGCCGCATCGACAAGGCGCTGTGCCACGACGAGGACGAGCAGCTCAGCTTCGAGGCCGTGCGCAACATCCACAAACAGATGGACGACGACGCCAACGGCAACGTGGACGTGGAGGAGAGCGACGAGGTCAGTCTGGGGCTGGGCTGGGCCAGTGCCATGGCCAGGCCAGTGCTGCGGGCTGCTCTCACCATCCAGGTGGTGTGGCCGGGGCCTGGAATTGGGCTTGGTGCCTCCTCCTTGTCACAGAGGAAGCCCCATGTCACCTTGAGATGATCCAGGCAGTGTCTCAGCTCTGTCATCAGTGCTGGCGGAGGCTTTTCCTCCCTGCTGCAGGTTTGGAGCCACTTCATTATTGTCCAGAGAAGCTGTGACTGCCCCTGGATCCCTGAAAGTGTCTGAGGCCAGGTTGGATGAGGCTTGGAGCAACCTGAGATACTGGAAGGTGTTCCTGCCCATGGCAGGGTGTGAGCTTTAATGTCCCTCCCAACCCAAACCATTCCATGATCTTATGTCTACGACATCCTTCCAGCAGCCAGCCTAAGATGGTTTCAGTTCCGTGTGTGCTCACTGCAAAAAAATGAGCAGCTTTTTGTTGTGTCAGCCTTGGACATTTTAGCTGATAAAGGATTGAAGAGAAAGAAAGTTCTTCTTCTTTGTTTACACAAGCACCGATGGAAATAAGAGTCTGCTGGAACAGGGAAAGCTCTTTCTTTGTAGCGTTGCCTCAGTTGTGGTGGGTGCTCGTTGGAGGTGAGGAATTCTGTCTTTAGGGAGAACTGGCAGCTAAACAGGAAAGTCAGAGTGTTGGAAGCTGAAAGGAAGCACGTGGGTGCAGGGATCTGCTGCCACTCACAGGTAGCTCTGCAGTCCCAGGTCACAGAATCCCAGACTGGTGTGGGCTGGAAGGGGCCTTAAAGCCCATCCAGAGCCACCCCTGCCATGGACAGGGTCACCTCCCACTGCCCCAGGCTGCTCCAAGCTCCAGTGTCCAACCTGGCCTTGGACATATCCAGGGGCAGCCACAGCTGCTCTTGCAAATGCAGCCATCACAATGTCCCTGTGGGGCAGTGACAGTCCCCAGGGACACAGCACAGGCCCCTGGTGCCAGGAGCTGCTGGATTTGGGTGGCTGTTCCCAGCTTGCAGGGCTGTTCCCTCTGCCTCAATCGTACTTGGCTGAGTAATGAAAACAATTGAAAAACTTCCAGTTGCATTTCCTCCACCACATGAGGTGTTTTCCCTGGAGGCAGCTCCCTGCACTGAGTGGCTGGAACTGCAGCTCAGCCTCTCCCAGGGACTGGGGCAGCCTCGGGCAGCCCAGATCAGCCCACGTGTGCTGCTCCTTGGCATTAAATCTGGAATAAGCCTCGTGTTCTTAGGGTTGGGCACAACTGGCAGTTTTATGTCTCTGAGCAAATCTTGCCCTCGCTCCCACCAGAGTCGTTGGGAGCTCCTGGTCCCAAACACTGCTGGGAATGTGTGCTCAGAGCCTTGGCACAGAGACACTGCCAGGGGTGGAGAAATTCAGTGTTTTTTTCTGAGAGGCTCCAGAACTGCTGCCTTGGTGCTGATACAGCCACTCCTCAAACCTCTCTGAGATGGATCTGAGCAGTGCTGAGTTCTGGCTCCTGCTCCCAGCACCTGTGTTCTGCTTTTAGGAGGGCAACAGGGCTGGAAAAGGGTCTGGAGCCCCAGGAGAGGCTGAGGGAGCTGGGAAAGGGCTGAGCCTGGAGCAAAGGAGGCTCAGGGGGGACCTTGTGGCTCTGCACAAGTCCCTGACAGGAGGGGGCTCAGGGGGGGTCGGGCTGTGCTGGCAGGGAACAGGGACAGGAGGAGAGGGAACGGCCTTAATTGAACCAGGGAAGTTCAGGTGGGATATTGGAAAAATCCCTCCTGGGAAGGGCTGTCCAGCCTGAGTGGGGCAGAGAGGTGGAATCCCAATCCTTTTCCTGCTGCCCATGCTGGAGGATCAGCCCAGGGCATGGGAATTTCAGGTGCCAGTGGCTGGGGTGTGTGGAGCTTCTCCCCACCAATCCCCAGCTCCTTCTCCCAGTCCCTTCTCCCCCAGGCTGTGTTTGTGGTTGGGAGGGTCCCACCCTGAGGCACCTGCACTTGAGTTGGTGCATTTACAATTGGAATCAATGATTGTGGAAGTCTTTTCCAAGCTCGGTGATTCCCTATCCCTGTGATTCCATTTGTGCAGTGTCTGCTTTACCTCTGCTGAGCTTTTATTGAAGCTGCATTAAGTTCACCTGTCAATGAGCTCTGGAGGCACTCAGTGAGGCATTCCAGCAATTTCCCCTCTGAGCCTGTTCCTGCTGGGTTCTCCCTGTCAAGGTTATCACTCTTCCCCACATGGACCCTGCAGTCAGGTTTAACTGCAGGCTGTGGTGGGACAGCTGCCGGGGGATTATTGGGAAGAATGCAGGAGGCTCAAATTTAAACCTTTTACGGGGTTCATGGAATCCCAGGGTGGTTTGGGTTGGGAGGGACATTAAACCTCATCCAGTTCCACCCCCTGCCATGGGCAGGGACACCTTCCACTATCCCAGGTTGCTCCAAGCCCAGTCCAGTGTGGATTGGGACACTTCCAGGGATGGGCATTTTCCTGGTTGGTTGAGAAGTTTTTATTTTCATTTATTATTTTGGCCCCTGCCCATAGAGGGTAAGTGATGGGAGTATTTTGTTTGGACTGAAAGCCCTGCCTGGGCAGAAGGGGACACACAGACCATGGTGTTTTTACAATAAATTATGGGTGGAGTTTTGTCCCAGAGCTTCATGCTGTCCACAAATCATCCTTGCAGTTTTCCTGCTGGGAAGTGAATTTTCAATGAAGTTTCAGATTACATCAGTGGCCTCGATTATAGTGAAAAAACTGTCCCTCATGGGGAAATCTTCTAATTAGGGATCTATTCCTGTCTCCACGCTCACACCAAGGGCAGCTCTGGCTGTTTGGGATGTGCGTTCCCAGTGCCAGGGCTCTCGGATACTGCCAGCCTGGTTTCCTCAGGAAACAGCGTTTGTGCTGCTGCTCAGTCTTCCTCTGGCTCCTCCCAAGCCCTGATCCCGCTGCCTGGGGTCACTGAGTGGGGAGAGGCCTTGGAGACAGGAGTTTGCTGTGATTTGGATGCAGTTGGCAGCTCAGAAAAGCTGTTGAAGTTGGGGAGCACAGCGAGCTCCCGGCACGTGGCCGGGCCTGGCCCTTGGCTCCGGCACAGCGGGAGCTGGTGCTCGGCAGGGAGGGTGGCACAGATCCAGGGATGTGGGAGGCATGGGAAGGTTTGAAAAATCACTCCAGTAGCTGGAGTTTCTGCAGATAAAAAAACCACAAAACAGAGTTCAAGGAGAGTTTGGACAGTGCTCTCAGGCATAGGGTGGGATTGTTGGGGCTGTGCAGGGCCAGCACTTGGACTTGATGATCCCTTCGGGGTCCCTTCCAGCTCAGGAGATTCTATGATTGTATGGAAAAAAAACCCTCCAGAAAATCCTGTTTTGTGGATCTGCTCATTTCTGAGCGTGCCTTCAGCCAGCAAGTTTGTCCCCAGTCCCTCTCCAGCTCTCCTGGAGCCCCTTCAGGCCCTGCAAGGGGCTCTGAGCTCTCCCTGGATGAGCACCCCCAGCTCTCCCAGCCTGGCTTCAGCCCTGGACTCATGTGATTCCTCTGGACTCTCTCCAGCAGCTCCATATCCTCCTGCTGTTGAAGGCCCCAGAGCACCCACATCAGCATTCCCAGGCTGAGCCTTCCCACTGTGATCCCAGCTCATCCTGGGGTTTGTAGTGGTGGTTCTGGTCCCGTTGCATTTGGCTGGTTTGGCCATGGTTTGTCTTTCCCTGAACTTGGTGGGGAGACTTGGGATTGACTAAATTTCCTTCAGTCCGAATTCACAGCCTGGCTGAGGATGGGGTGGTCTGGATGGATCTTGGGGATGGTCCATGTGGGACCTTGGAAATTGTCTGGTCCACACCTCGCCCAGGACTCGGAGCTTTGGGAGTCTCCAGGCTTGGGATTAGTGGGATCTTTAACACTCAAAAGTTCTGCCTTTTAATGGACATCAAGTAGGTCAGTACTGAGCACAGTGGTTCTTGTGCTTGGCTTTGCAATATCTGTGTGTCTTGGAGCAGCCTGGGACAGTGGAAGGTGTCCCTGTCCATGGCAGGGGGTGGCACTGGGTGGACTTTGAGGTCCCTCCCAACCCAATCCAGTCTGGGATTCCATGGTTTGTCTTTTCCCCAGAAGGAACTGATGGAAAATGTGCTTTCAGGTCTCTTTGGGCTTTGGTGGGCTCAGCCCAGCCCCTGCAGCCCCATCCTGCATCCTCTCCCTGCTCATTTATTGGGATGTCCCCCCAGCCCAGCTCCGTCCCCTCTGCCGAGTCCTTGGGGTTTGTTTTGGCCACCGTGAGCCCAGGGGAAGCGGAGGGATCACTTTTCCTGTCTGTGCTCCCCGAGCTAAATATACAGAGCAGCAGCTGGTGGTGCCGCGGCGGGAGCTGGAGCGGGGCCGGTGACATCGGTGACATCGGTGACATTGCCGCGTTCCCGCTCGGTCACTGCCGGGGGGACGGCTCGCCTCTCGGCCAGGGATTGGCACAGCTGGAGCCCCGAGGCACAGCCCCTGCTGGAGCCACACATTTCCCCAAATCCTCCCGTGTTCCATGTTTCCTGCTGGGCGGGAAGAGCCGGGGCAGGTTTTGGGAGGCAGAGCAGGAGCCCCAGGCTGGAGCCACCAGCACCATCGGTGGCCTCGGCAGCACCTGCACTGGATTTGCAGGGAGCCCGGAATTTAAACCTGTCCCAGATCTTTTTCGTGCCCTGTCTGATGTTAAAACACCATCTCCACATCTGAGGATGTTTATTGGGTGTGGATGTAACCCTGTTGCACGTGGAAGAGCCCAGGGCTGAAGCTGCCTGTGGGGATCCTGCCCTGTGGGACAGGAATGGGGAATTGTCCTTTAACTTGGTTCCATTTGCTGGGCACTGGAATGTGAGTGGTTCTGCATCTGCTGGTGAATTTCACAGACTGCTTTGGGCTGGGAAGGACCTTAAAGCCCACCCAGTGCCACCCGTGCCATGGGCAGGGACACCTCCCACTGTCCCAGGCTGCTCCAAGCCCCAATGTCCAACCTGGCCTTGGGCACTGCCAGGGATCCAGGGGCAGCCACAGCAAATCTGGGCACCACTGAGCTTGGGTACATATATTTAACTGTATTTTTCAGTGGAACTGCCTCCCCTCCTGCCCGTGGCATTTGTTCCAGCTTGGATTGGAAAGTGCTGATCAAATCCAATGATAATTTTTGTGTTCTTACTCCACTGATATAAAGCTGGTTCCATTGTGCCACTTAGGTGAATTTTTGGTGACACTAAAATTCAAAGAAAAGTCTGGAATCCCAAGCCCCAAGGTTCTAATTAATTATCCCTTCTCTGTATTAAAATGAATTCAACATATTTACTTACTGAATTTTTCCTGGCTGGTCTTACCAGGAACAGATATATTCAGGGCGACAGCAGGGAATATCCTTATATCTATATAAAAGATAGATATGTGTATCTTATATTTCTAATATATGTTTCCTCCTAATTTGTCTCAAACTGAGACAGTCCTTGATATTTTTTAATTTATTCAGATTTGTTATGACTTTCCCATCAAAATAATTTCTATTCAGAATTTTTTTAAATGCTCCTCATCTCCCTAAAAGATGAACCAAAGCCTAATTGTGCTGTTAATTCCTCTCCTAGTTCTTGAGGGAAGACTTGAATTACCATGACCCAGCAGTCAAGCACAGCACTTTCCATGGAGAAGACAAACTCATCAGTGTTGAAGATCTCTGGAAGGCCTGGAAAACATCCGAAGGTAAAAAAAAGGGACAAAAAGCAAAGAAACCCTTTCCCAAGGGTGCCAGAGAGTTTGGATTTCAGATGCCCTGGGCAGAGTGTGCAGCTCTCAGGAGGAATGTGCTGCTTTCCCTGCCCTGTCCCAGGCCTTGTGCTCTTCCAGCTCCCTTTTTCAGGTGTGGGTTCCCAGGATTTCCTCGGGGTTGGTACTTCCAAACTGTTCATGCTGCACCTGAGCATGGCCCCAAAGTATCAGTTGTAGTTTTGTTCCTCTGCCCTGGAAATGTGTGTTAGATGGAGCCAAATGCTGCCCAGTTCCAGGTTCTCCTGCAGACACACAGTTTCAGATAGAATTTAATGGGGTGATAACGTCCTAAATATTCAATAGAGCTGCGTGGGAGCTTTCCTGCAGGTTGTGTTTTCCTCAGGAGAAACTTTCTGAACCTGAAAAGCTCCTTCACGCAGTGAAAAGAAGGGAGAATAAAATCCAGGGAGTGTCATAAGTACAGAAGTTAGAAATAACTTCTAGCTGTTCCAAAATGCTGTTATTCCTCCCAGCACCAAGGGAGGTGGTGGGAGTTCAGCCTCTGGTGAGAAACTTCCTGAAACCTGGGAATCTTGGAACAAATTTGTAAGGTTGGCAAGTGCTTCCCCAGTGCTTTCACATGGAATTCCACAGAAATTATTAATCCAATATTTTTCAATGTTCCTCATCTCTAAAAGAGGAGTTCTGTCTACATCAAGTCCTTGAAATACTGGATTTTAGTCTTCTAATCAGTTCGCCAGCCATAGAAATTTCAATTTCTAGTTTGTGTCCTGTTTGTATTTGACTTTTCTGTCTTAGCCCTTAAATTACCCTGGGTGGGATGTGCTCTGTGTTTGCAGAGCTCTGTGGATCCAGCTGCAGGGAGTGCAGCAGTCCCTCCCCTTCCCAGGGGCACTGAGTGCACACTGAGGTGCAGCACTTGCAGGGTGGATTGAAAACACAGTGGGGCTGTGCATGGGAGGAGAGGGCTCCAGGGAGAGCTCAGAGTCCCTTCCAGGACCTAAAGGGGCTCCAGAAGAGCTGGAGAGGGACTGGGGACAAGGCCTGGAGGGACAGGAGCCAGGGAATGGCTTCCCAGTGGCAGAGGGCAGGGCTGGATGGGAGATTGGGCAGGAATTGTTCCCTGGCAGGGAGGGCAGGGCCTGGCACAGGGTGCCCAGATTTGCTGGGGCTGCCCCTGGATCCCTGGCAGTGCCCAAGGATGTCCAGGTTGGACATTGGGGCTTGGAGCAGCCTGGGACAGTGGGAGGTGTCCCTGCCCATGGCAGGGGTGGCACTGGGTGGGCTTTAAGGATGAACTCCCAATCCAAAGCAGTCTGTGATATCTGTGTGATTCCAGAGCTGTGTGTCCCAGACCAGACTCTCTCCATGGAGTTGGACAGGGATGTGTTGAAAATTCTTGTCCCAATCACTTAGGAGTGGCACAATTGCCCAGGACAGGGATGGAATCACATCCCAGGGGGATTTCACAGCCCTGTGGATGTGGCACTTGGGGACATGGTCAGAGGTGGCCTTGGCACTGCTGGGGATGTTTGGACTGTGTTGGCTCAGAGGGCTTTTCCAGCCTCAAGGATCCTGTGATTCCATGATTCTAATGAATCCCTGTGTCTCCTCTGTCCAAGGAACACTTGGTGTAAGAAATATTTATCCCATTACAGGGCTGTTTACAGATGGCTTTGTCTGGAGTGTGTTTTGCTGTCAGCTGGGAAAGGGTAGAAATCATTAAGGGATGGAGGAGAACAGCCCGTGATACTCAGCAGGCCCCTTAATTACTGAGCTGCCTTGGCTCTGTCCCTGCCCCTGGCACTCAGGGGACCTGCCACGTCTCTGGCAGAGCTGCCATGGCACCGTGGGTGTCCCTGTGTTGGATTTAGTTCCTGCTCCTGTTTTCCCTTTCATCATCTTGTAGATCTGGCTGATAGAATAAGTTGCTGGTTTCTGGAGGGTGGTCTGATGTCATGGAATCACAGAGAGTTTGGGGTGGGAGGGACCTCAAAGCCCATCCAGTGCCACCCCTGCCATGGGCAGGGACACCTCCCACTGTCCCAGGCTGCTCCAAGCCCCAGTGTCCAACCTGGCCATCCTTGGGCACTGCCAGGGGTATTTGAAGCCTAATTTTGGAGTTTGAACTGAAGTCATGAAACTGGAATCAGGCTTGTAGGAAAGGTCTGCTCCTTGCTGTGGGTGTGGAAAGCAGCTGTGAAGGGCACTGACATCCCACAGGGATGGGGTGACTGGGCTCACTGCATTTGTTCTCAAGCCATTGCTTTTCTTCCCTTCCACTGCTGCTGTTCCTGGTCACGTGTGGAAAGCAAAAAGTTCTTTCTGCCCCTGAACTCTCCCAGAAGATAAAGGTTGTGATGCCCTTACAAGGTGCTGGGTCTGCCCTGTGAAGTTCTGGGTGAGCCTGGCTCTGCCAAAGCCGTGGAAGTACCAGATCAGCCCCTCAGGACAGGGAGGCAGGGCAGGGTCCTGCTCAGCTTGGTGCTTGTGCTCACTGCCAGCTTGGGACCTCTTCCCAAAATAAACACCTCTGGGAGTGGAATGAGAGAAGCCAGGGCCTCTGGAGGAGCCCAGGGCTGGCAGTGCTGGTGGCCAGGGATGTGGCCTCATGTGTGGCAAGGCACTGGTGATGTCACCATGTCACCATTCCTTCCATCGTTAACATCCTGCTCATGCTCACAGCCACAGGTGTCCCCCAGAGTGTGGGACAGTGACCAGGAGCTGTAGGGAGCTCCCTGCAGCCAGGCTGGGTTGGTGGCCTTGCCTGTGCCACCCTGCAACTGAGTCACTGTGCCAGCCTCCATGGGGATGGCACCTTCCTCTGGAGCCTTCTGTCCTCGTTCAGCACTGGGCTCTGCCTCTGCTCCCTCAACTCCCTCAGCTTCATCAACTCAGTTTGCTCTCTGAGCTCCATCTCCGAGCTCCCTCATCTCCACCAGATCCTTCATCTGTCTCATTTCTCTGAGCTCCCTCATCTCTCTCAGCTCCCCCAGCTCTCACAGCTCCATCTCCCTCATCTCTCTCATCTCATTTCTCTCAGCTCCATCTCCCTCATTTCTCTCAGGTCCCCCACATCCCCCACATCCCTCATCTCCCTCATCTCTCCCAGATCCCTCATCCCTCCTCTCCCTCATCCCTCAGCTCCCTGTGGGAGGCCTTGGGCTCCCTGGAGCTGGGGCAGATGTTTCTCATGCTCGTGGGCCCAGTCAGTGCTGGCACTGCAGCAGAGCTGTGCAGCCCTGCCCACAGCAGGGACAGAGGATGATAAATTAAGGTGTAACAAAGCCCCCTCTGTCCAGTAAAAACACTTGCTGTGTCCCAGGCCAGGTTGGGCACTGGGGCTTGGAGCAGCCTGGGACAGTGGGAGGTGTCCCTGCCCATGGCAGGGGTGGCACTGGGTGGGCTGTAAGGTCCCTCCCAATCCAAGCTAATGTGGGATTCTGGGATTGTCTTCACCTTCAGACATTGCTGGAAGCACAACACAACAAAGTGGCAAAGGCGGGAGCTTGGTTTCCTAAGGTTTCCTCATTTATGGCTCTGGAGCTGCATGACAGCTCCAAAAATAATCCCCAGATGCTCAGGGGAGGAGGTTAAGGAGCAAAGTTCACCTGGTTCACTGGGGCTGCAGCACCTGCTCCACCTCCTCCCACAGATCCTTTCTCAAGCTGCTTCCAATCATTTTTTTTCTGGCAGGGACACCTTCCACTGTCCCAGGCTGCTCCAAGCCCCAGTGTCCAACCTGGACATCCTTGGGCACTGCCAGGGGTGGGGAATCCACAACCTCTCTGGGCAAGCAGTCCATGGGTCTGGAGCAGGGGGTGAGCCTTTTGTAGCTGCCCTCAGAATTCGTGGGCTTTGGGCATTGATGAAGATGAACATTCCCTGTTGGAAGTTAGGAGGCAGCAGGATCTCCTGGCTGATAGAAATCCAAGTGATTCCAGCTGTCACCTGCCAGTGCTTTGGGTGTTGGCCCTGCCAGGATCGTCCTGCTGGAGCCATGGCAGGAGGTGGAGCCTCAGATCCTCTATCTGATGGCCTCATTGCATGTTTTAATTTTGGGAGCTGGGAGCACAGTGAAAAATCAGCCCTGGGAAAGGTGTGTTGTCATGGGGAAAGCTCCAGGTAGCTCTTCCCACAGCATGTGTGGTCTGTGGAGGCTCAGGTGCAGCAGAACCTCAGGAGTTCATGGAGTTTGTATGGAAGAGCTGGGTAAAAATGGTCCCAAGAAGGGGAGGCTGAGGTCCTGCAGGACTGCCTGGAGTGTCACACTGCCAGAGGGCAGGGCTGGATGGGATATTGGGCAGGAATTGTTCCCTGGCAGGGTGGGCAGGCCCTGGCACAGGGTGCCCAGATTTGCTGTGGCTGCCCCTGGATCCCTGGCAGTGCCCAAGGATGTCCAGGTTGGACACTGGGGCTGGGAGCAGCCTGGGACAGTGGGAGGTGTCCCTGCCATGACAGGGGTGGCACTGGATGGGCTTTGAGGTCCCTCCAACCCAAGCCTGTGACTCCCTGATATTCCTTGTACCTGGAATGAGCTGTTGGCGTGTTTTGCTCTCCTCAGTGTACAACTGGACAGTGGATGAGGTGGTGCAGTGGCTCATTTCCTACGTGGAGCTGCCCCAGTACGAGGAGACCTTCCGGAAACTGCAGCTGAGCGGCCACGCCATGCCCAGGTCAGTGCCATGCCCAGGTCAGTGCCATGCCCAGGTCAGGTCAGTGCCATGCTGAGGTCAGTGCCATGCTGAGGTCAGTGTCATGCCCAGGTCAGTGTCCACAGTGTCCCTGTGGGATGTGTGCAGGGAGAGAACCAGGGTCTGGCAGAAGTCAGCTCCTCTCATCACCTGAAGTTCCTTGGCATGTGCAGCGCCCAGCCTGATTCCTGTTCTGCTCCAGCTGTGGGTGAAAAGAGGGGAAATTTGGGTTAGATAAAGGGAAGGAATTGTTCCCTGGCAGGGTGGGCAGGCCCTGGCACAGGGTGCCCAGATTTGCTGTGGCTGCCCCTGGATCCCTGGCAGTGCCCAAGGATGTCCAGGCTGGACATTGGGGCTGGGAGCAGCCTGGGACAGTGGAAGGTGTCCCTGCCCATGGCAGGGGTGGCACTGGATGGGCTTTGAGGTCCTTTCCAACCCAAGACACTGGCTGGGAGTTGACCTAAACTTGTAACAGGTTTGAAAAATTTCTGTGTAGCTTTTGGATAAAGGCTCCTGTTGCTGAAAAAGGGGCTTTTAAACTGAAGGAAAGAGGGAGTAACTGGGGTAAAATGAGGATGTTTCTGTGGCAGCAAATTGTGTGTCCACATTTCTTCCAAGGGAGAACTGTGGTTTATGATCTGTGACACAGGATGTAAAGGCAATGGAGATTTGGTTAAAAAAAAAATTAGTGATTGGTAGGATACCAAAAGATGGGATTTGATGGGAAATCAGTCCCTCATGCTGTCGGGTTAGTGCATTAGGCCTGGCCTTGGTTTTTTCCTGCTCTCTCCTAGTCCTAAAAACGCTGCTGTAAAACATCCAGACACCCTGGCTCAGAGACAGCAGCAGTGAGGGATTTGTCCTGGCAGCAGGGAGTTCCCAGCCCTGTTCCCGTGTCTCCCTAATCCCTGGTGTGTTCCTGGTCCCCGTGGATGTGCCCACAGCTGGTTGTGTCCCCTGTTGTGCAGGCTGGCTGTGAACAATGCCACCATGATGGGCACGGTGCTGAAGATGACGGACCGCAGCCACCGGCAGAAACTGCAGCTCAAGGCTCTGGACACGGTGCTCTTCGGGCCTCCCCTGCGTGAGTACCCAAACCCCAGCTGCCAGCCTTGCCAGGGACCCCAGGGCCACCCAGGCCTCAGCCACGAGGGTCTGTGTCTGCTCAGAGCGGCCACCAGAGCCAGGCCTGGGTGGCCCAAAGTGCCCAAGGCAGCCTCACCCAGGGGAGTCACCCCAGCGTGGTTTCCCTGGGCAGGAGCAGCTTGTCTCTGCATTTATGGGAGCAGCTCTGTAGCCTGGAGGCATCCTGGGCTGGCATTCCCACCTTTGAGGGCTGCTCCCAGAGGTGCAGCTGGGCTCTCCCACTGTCCTGCTGGCATCTCCTGTGCCCACAGGGTAAAACTTGCTGGCCTCCCGTGGTACTGATGGTGGGGGCTGAGGTGCTGGAGGGCAGCAGTCCTGCCTGCTGCTGCTGCCATGTCCTGGAGCTCTGTCATTGTGCCCTGGTTTTCCTGGAGCTCCACTGTCATATCCTGAGGCTCTGCTGGTGACTCAGGCTGTGAATCACCCACCTCTGGAGGAGGGAAGGAGCATTTGGCTGGATGGGAAGGAGTTTAGGATGGCTCCTTTGATGCTTTATGAGGATCTGGGGCTCTCTGATGTGTATCTCCAGGCTCCAGGTGCTCCCTTTGCACCCATTCCCCTCTGGCTCCTGTCTGCTCCCTGTTAAAGGTGCTTTTGTCTCTCTCCCTCCCTGCCTTGGCTTTCTCCTGGGCTTTGGGTGCAGAGGGGTGGAAATCCCCCCTTTCCTGCTGCCCATGCTGAGGGACCAGCATGGGAATTTTGGGATCCCAGTGCTCAGGCATGTCCAGCCTTTCCCACTCCAGCACCCCCAAGTCCTCCCCAGGGTTGCTCTCCAGCCCTTCCCACCCAATCCTGGGAAAACTGCCTGCACTGTGAACCACAGTGTGAGGCTTGGCAGAGCCATGGAAGGGAATCACAGGCCTGGGTTGTACAATCAGCCACTTTTGCTCACAGTTACTGGAAAGCCTCTTTTCTTGCAGGCAGTTTGGTTTTTATTTATTGCCCATGTTAAAAGTGAAGTTTTTTGGTGAGTTGGTGGCCTGGCCAGGGCTGCTGGAGCTGTCCTGAGTGAGCTCCTGTGACAGTGGCTCCAACCCAGCGACTCCTGTGCCAGGGGTGGAATTTTTCCAGCGTTGTTGTGTGCTGTGTAAATGGCAGAGTGAATGGCTTGTTCTGGCTGGAATTAATGGCTGTTCCCCGGGCTGGAGCTGCTCTGTTCTGCCCTGCAGCTCCCTGGGCCCTGCAATCTCACCGTGCCTGGGTCAGGGAGATCAAAGTGTGCAGGGAACCGCAGCGCCCGGGCTGTTCTGCACCGAGGGCAGCTCACACACCTCTGCTCTCTGCCTTTCTGGGAGCTGTCCAGGCCGGGCTGCAAGGGGCTGGGAGCAGCCTGGCCTCCTGGAAGGTGTCCCTGCCCACAGCAGGAATGGGATGAGCTGTAAGGTCCCTCCCAACCCAAAGCATTCCATGGTTCTGTGACTGTATGTAGAGGGTATGTGAGAAGAGGAAATAACACTTTAAATCTGCAGCTGAAGGAGAGATTTATCCCTTTTCAGAAGGTAAAATTTGCTGGTTCCTGGTCTCCTGAATGGCTCTGTCTACACCCATGGGGAGAGATTGTTTATCTAAACCAATTCCTTCAGGAATGAGTTGCAAAACACCTTTCAGGAGCCACCAGCAATTGGCAGCTTGGGGCAGTGCTCTGTGACCTTTTAAGCTGCAGAGGCTGCTTTACACGTGGTGATGTGGTGGGTTTGGGTGCATTCCTGCTCCAGCTTCTTTTCCCATGGCCAGGGGAGGTGGCTCCAGGGGATAAAGTGACCTCTGGAGGGGAGCTGGGCCCTGGGGGTGTCTGAGCTGCTGGCAGTGGGATGTGGTGCACAGGTACAGAGTTTCAAGGGTTTGTCTCCTCTCTTGAAGCTCTGTTCACCACAGGTATAAAAGCATTGAATAAAAGCAGCCTAGGTTGGAGCCCCAGGACTCCTGCAGGCTCCTAAACCCGGAGACACCCTGCTGTTTGTGGGGATCACTGCAGGTGGACACGGTGCTGTTCCTGCCCCAGGGTGAAGCTTTTCCCAGGCCAGGGCTCCAGGGCTGCATGTCTGGCTCATGGCAGAGGTTTCAGCCAGTTTTCATGGCCAGATTCCATGTGGCTCTGCAGGCTCCTGCCATCCCTCCAGGTCTGGTTCCTGCTGCCAGACTCCAGCCCTGCCATTTCCTACAGCAAACAGGTCTGACCACTTGAGCTCTGTGATTAATCCAAGTGCAAGGGAGCGTGGTACCATTATAATCTAAGCAAGGTGAGGTGATGCCTTCTTCTGTGTCTGTCCCTTTGGGGTCCTGTTCCTGTGATTCAGGAATTTATCCAGCACAAAATTGCACAACTTCAGGAGAAACATGGAGCCCCAGACTGGTTTGGGTGAGGAGGAACCTTAAAGCCCACCCGGTGCCACCCCTGCCATGGCAGGGACACCTCCCACTGTCCCAGGCTGCTCCAAGCCCCAGTGTCCAACCTGGACATCCTTGGGCACTGCCAGGGATGGGATATTGGGCAGGAATTGTTCCCTGGCAGGGTGGGCAGGCCCTGGCACAGGGTGCCCAGATTTGCTGGGGCTGCCCCTGGATCCCAGCCCAG
>VZTZ01048392.1:39900-57341 GCA_013400955.1 Drymodes brunneopygia
TGGGCTCTGGGCAGGGATTGCTCTGGGCTCTGGGCAGGGATTGCTCTGGGCAGCTCCTGGACGTGCCCGAGCTCCAGGCTGCAGGCAGGGCAGAGCCCTGGCAGGGGCAGCAGGGCAGGAGAACAAAGCTGTGGTGGCTGTGGGAGGGTGGAACACAAACCACCTGAACACGTCAGCCCTGCTGCTCTCCAGCTGGGAGCTGAAAGGATTGAGAGGGAGGGATCTGCAGGCACTTGCCAGGATCTGCTCCCTCGGAAGAGGATGTTGTGATAATCCATCCGGAGGGGAAGCGGGGCCAGCGCTCACCTTGTTTAATCCTGAGTGTTGAATGTACACTGGGTGTTTCCAGGCAGTGATGGATCACACGTGGTGGGGAGATGGTGCTTGGGTGTCTCCTGGGCCTCTGGGGACAGCTCCTGTCCCTGTCCCTCCATCCTGGGCAGGGGAGCAGCATCACTGTCCCCCCCTCTGGTGTGGGGCTGTTGGGCAGCCCTTGGCTGGGTCATTCCATGCTGTGCTCTGCCTTTCCAACTCAGGTTTCCACTTCCCAGGTCCCCTCCAGTGTCCCCCCAGCTCTGCCAGTGTGCCAGACATGGTTTAGCTGTGATCAGAGAACAGCTTGGCTTGGGAGGGACCTTAAATCCTGTCTAATGCACCCCCTGCCATGGGCAGGGACACCTTGCACTGTCCCAGGCTGCTCCCAGCCCCAATGCCCAGCCTGGCCTTGGGCACTGCCAGGGGTCCAGGGGCAGCCACAGCAAATCTGGGCACCCTGTGCCAGGGCTTCCCCCCCTCAGTACAGACTTTTTTCCCTATATCTGGTGTGAATTGCCCATTGTTTGGTTCAAAACCAGTGGGCACTGATCCTTCAGTCCCAGCAGAAAGAGCTGCTCTTTCATTTGTGACTTTTTTGGCACACTCTTGGTCGAGTTACAGGGAAAAAATTCTACTTGACTCATCTTTTTGGGCTTTGTTTAGCACTTGAGCCCCCACTTAATTACTTTCATCCTCTCACATACATCAACACCTTTTTTTGAATTAACTGTTGAAAAAGGGAGTTTCCACGTTGAGTTGTGATTCTGATGGAAAGTTTGGCTACTTGACAGTTGGACACTTGAGCTGCCCCAGCTCTGTGATCTCAGCAGTGTTTTCTCAAGTAATTATTTTGTTCTGAGTTACCTGTGCTGCCCTGTGAGATCACAGCCATTCTGGAGGGATTCCTATGTGCAGTTTCCCCTGTACCACTTATTGCCAGGCAAATTGGAGCTGGAAGATTGGGAATTTCACCTTTTTTCTCCTATTGTGTCTCCAAACTGAATAAATGTTGTCAAGCTTCTGGTTTTCCCCTTAAATTCTGACATAGCTCAACCTTTCCCTTGGTGAATCCTGTGCCACAATTTCTTGTAGGACTCCCCTGGGTTCTCCTGCCCCGCTCTGGTGCAGGCAGAGCACTTTGGAGTTAATCACCATGGCCTTTGCCTCCAGCAGTGTCTCTGCTCTCTTGCAGTGACCCGTCACAACCACCTCAAGGACTTCATGCTGGTGGTGTCCATCGTCATCGGCGTGGGCGGCTGCTGGTTCGCCTACATCCAGAACCGCTACTCCAAGGAGCACATGAAGAAGATGATGAAGGACCTGGAGGGTCTCCACAGGGCAGAGCAGTCTCTCCATGACCTGCAGGAGCGGTAGGTTCCCACTGTCCCTCCAGCTGGAGCACTCAGATCTCCCTGCACGCTCCCTGTTCCTCTAGGTTTCAGTTCTTGGCTGTGCTGGTGCCACTCACCAGAGGCAGCCCCTCCCTGAGGGAGCTGGCAGAGCTGCCAGCAGCCTCTGCAGCTGGGCTGGGGCCTGGCTCCTGCAGGGACTCATGGAGCAGGCTGTGTGTAAGGATCTGTGTGTAAGGATCTGTGTGTAAGGATCTGTGTGTTCTTTCATACTCACAGAAGCAGGGAATGCTTTGGCTTCCAAGGGACCTTATGGCTCATCCAGGCCCACCTCCTGCCATGCAATCCAGCTCACGTGGAATTTGTCATCCAAGGTTGTTTCACCTTGGCTTTTGATGGGGAAGAAGCATGTTGGAGCAGTGGAGCAGTCAGAGGATTCATACATCCCCTCTTGAATTCTTGGACCTGTGTGGGGAAGCCGTACCTGAATCGAAGGGTGTTGCTTGGGAAGTGAAACAAATACATCATTTTGAAGTATTGAAGAGGAACCTCTGGGCTTTTGGCGTGTGGTCAAATCCTGCAGCCCCAGGAATGGGGTCTCTACTCCCAGGAATTACTGCAATGGTTCCAGCAAAATTACTGATGGAAGAATGTGCTCCAAGAGACCCTCTGGGACAGGGAAGAGCCTTCAGCCCTGGTGGTGACAAACCCCAGGGGTGCTCTGGCAAGGGAATATTTTAGGGCAGATTTAGCAAATAACAGAGCAGGATAGTCTGGGGCTGGAATGATTTTCAGTGGAGTTTGGGAGGATAAACCTTAACTAGGCTGCCCTGTGACTTCTCTGGCCGTGGAGTTGGATCCCAGGTGCTCATCCTGGCTGATCCCAGGGTGTGATGAGTGCCCTGTGCAAGCACCAGGATCCTGAGGATGTCAGGCTGCCCTGGAGACCTGCAGGCAGCCAGGTTTTGGGAATCTCTGTGATGTATCTCCAGGGCTGCACCCCATTTCTTGCCTGCAAGCCCATTACAGCCTTGAGGGATTCATCCTGCCCCTGAGTGTTGCTGGAAAGGCTCCTGTTCCCCCCGTGGGACCAGCTGGTGCCCATGAGGAGAGCGAGCCCCTGAGGGAGCTCCTGGGTGATGGAGCCACACTGGGCACCTTCCCCTGGCACAAAGTCCACTCCCCTCTGCAGCTCCAACCCACAGCTGGTTCCACACAGCCTCCTGGAGTTCTGTGTTACAGCTGGGAAACCCTCTCAAAGAAAGTTTGATTTACTTTTTCTGCATCTGGAAGGAGACAGGAATCCCTTCTCTGTGTCCATCCCCAGGAGCAGCAGTGTCTGGGGCAGGAGGGCTCAGCTGGGTGTCACCTCTGAGCTCAGAACTGGGAATGTTTTGCCTGTGGGGAACGACCTTGGACCCTGCTGCCGAGGGCAGAGCCACGTAAACAAGTGGATGTTCCTGGGAAGCTCAACTAATGCTCTAAAGCCCCTCAGGAAGAAACACAAAACCTCACACAGCCTCGGTACTCAGCACAGCCTTAAGCCTGAGCAGCTCGGGAGGGCTTGTCTTCCACAGAGGGCACTGAGCAGGAGCTCAAGGACTGGGAGGTGAACCTGGGACCTCGGGAGGCCTCTGGAGGGGAAATATTCCTTCACTTCCTCATCCTTCCCCAGCGAGGTTCAGCTGGGGTCCTCAGCTGCCACAGGAACAGCAAAAACTCCGGACAGTCCCAGTGCTCCGGGGCTTTTGGAGAAGTTGTGCTGAAGTGCTGCTCAGGGACTTCTTTTCCAGAGCTTGAAGGACCCTCCTGTACTGGCTGGGTGAAGCTCAGTGCTGAGCAGAGCTCTGGAAGGCACGGGATGCCACTGCTGCTGGAATTTGCTGAGCAGCTCAGACACACTCCTGAGGAGTTGGGAATGTTCATACCAAACCCCAGCCTTTATTCATCTTCACAGCACCTTTGAGAACATCCCTCAGCAGGGACATTTTGTGGTCCATTAAGTGACTCATCAAGATCATCAAGTCCTGGCACATCTTACTGCTGCCTGAAAGGAGTGGGCAGGTCTGTTGTGGAGATGTGTGGGTTGTATGGAAGAGCTGATTGTATGGAACTTCCTGGACTGTGAGCCCCCAGGGTACCCAGATTTGCTGTGGCTGCCCCTGGACCCCTGGCAGTGCCCAAGGATGTCCAGGCTGGACACTGGGGCTTGGAGCAGCCTGGGACAGTGGGAGCTGTCCCTGGGCACACGTGCCCGTGTGGTGGGCAGCCCTGGTCCCTGGCTCCCGCAGAGCTGGCCCAGCACTGGCTCTGGCTCTCTTGTGTTCCAGGCTGCAGAAGGCACAGGAGGAGCATCGCTCAGTGGAGGTGGAGAAGGTGCACCTGGAGAAGAAGCTGCAGGACGAGATCAGCATTGCCAAGCAGGAGGCTCACAGGCTGCGGGAGCTGCGCGAGGGCACCGAGAACGAGCTCAGCCGGCAGAAATACGCCGAGCAGGAGCTGGAGCAGGTGAGGCTCCCTGGGGGAGGCACCTCCACAGAGACACCACTGAGGGCACTGCTGCTTCATCCCTTGGGGGAATCAGGGAAACACAGAAGGTCTGCATTGGGGGGCACCTTAAAGCCCAGCCAGTGCCACCCCTGCCACGGGCAGAGACACCTTGCACTGTCCCAGGCTGCTCCAAGCCCCAGTGTCCAGCCTGGACATCCTTGGGCACTGCCAGGGATCCAGGGGCAGCCACAGCTTCTCTGCTCTCACCTGATCAGGGCAGAGGGGCACAATCCCAATCCCCTTCCTGCTGCTCACACTGGGATCAGCCCAGGGCACAGGGATTTAAGGTCCCAATGCCCCTGGCCAGGGCCCCACCAGTCCCCAGCTCCTTCTCCCCAGGGCTGCTCCCATCCATTCTCCCCAGCCTCTGTTCTGGGACTGCCCTGACCCAGGTGCAGCACCTTGCCCTTGGTCCTGCTCAGCTCCATGAGGCTCCATGGTCCCAGCTCTCCAGCCTGTCCAGGTGCCTCTGGATGCCCCATCCCTTCCCTGCAGTGTGTGAGCACAGCACCAGCTCCGTGTCACTGGCAAAGCTGTGGGGCTGCCCTGGATCCCAGTGTCCCTGTCACTGATGAAGACATTTCCCAGCGCTGGTCCCAGTCCTGGCTCCCAAGGAACACCAGTCCTCACTGCTCTCCACCACCCTTGAATCCAGTGAGGTCCTGATGCTGCTGCTCTTCTGCCTTTGCTTTCCCTCTGCCCTCTGTGGAGGAAAAGCCCTCCTCAGGTCTCTTTTCCACAGTGTCCATGACACGTCCCTGTTACTGTCACGGTGCCAGACAGGGCTTGTGCTGGCACCAGGTGAGGTCCCAGCAGGAGCAGAGGGGTTGGACCAGCCCTGGAGCTGCACCCTCTGGGATTCCTGACTCCCTCTGCAATCCATACACTCTTTCTTTACTTGTGTTCATGGGTTTAGGACAGATTTAGAATGAGTTCAGTTATGCTTTCTATGTTTTCTCGTGGACCAGAGGGGTGTGTAAGGGTTGGTTGGGTTGGGAAAGCCCTCTGGGACCATCAGGTCCAGCCATTCCCCAGCACTGCCAACCACCAACTGTGTCCCCAATTGCCACATCCTGTTAAATCCCTCCAGAGATGCGACTCCAGCATTGCCCTGGGCCAGGGCTGGACAACCCTTTCCATGAGGAAATCTTCCCAGGATCCAACCTTAACTTCCTCAAACCTACAAGAAAGTCCAAACCCACAATTCCAGTAGCTACTTCCTTTGTCACTTGAGGGCCAATTCTCACCTGACCCTTAAGTTACAGATCAATTTAAACAGAAACTGGGAGCCAGACCTGCATGAGCCAGGCAAGTTCCTTGGATATTCCAAGGCCATGGGTGTATCTGTGTCCAGCCTTTTTTGCCACCATGGAGGATGGGGAAGAAAACAAGGCAGAAATCCAGGGTTTCCCCTGCCAAGGCAGGACCAAGTGTCCTGGGAGCCCCAGGGCAGTGCAGGGGTGCAAAAAGCAAATTCCCATCCTGCCTGGGACAGCAGCCTCCCTGAGATCCACGGTGCCTGTTCCCAGGCGTGTTCTCTTATCCAGCCCCTCCCTGGGGCTCCCATTCCCTGGGCTGTCCATCCTGACACAGCCACCCTGGGGCAGTGTGCTTTGGGCCACCAGATAGGGCTGGGTGGCTCAGGTGCCCCCGGCCAGCTCCCAGGGAGCCCAGCTCTCATCCCTTCCACTTCCCCCTGCATTCCCCTTTGTAAGGAGCCCGGGAAGCCGGAGCTGACGTGGCCTCTGTGGTTCCTCAGTCCGTCGGGAGGTGAGTACTGAGTGTCCCACTGACCACTGTGTGACCGTAACCCCAGCACTGTCCCCACAGCCCCAGGACACTCGGGACATTAACCAGTCACCCCCTCTGACCCCACAGCTCCTCCCAGTTCAGCATATTCCCTGCTCCCAGGGAATATTAACCAAGACCTCCTTCTGCACCAGTTGATTCTCATCACCAAAGCCACACTGGAGGGTTTGGATGGTCCTGCTGGGGTTGGGTGTGTGGGATGGACAAGTGTCCTGTTCCCAGGAGGTTCATCCATCCCTCTCTCCTCACTGGGTCACCTTCCCCAGACCACAACCCCAGTGGGGCTACAGACTCAGAACACTGAGAGACTTGTGGAATAGGATCCCAGGCTGGTTTGGGTTGGAGAGACCTTAAATCTCATCATGTTCCACCCCTGCCATGGGCAGGGACACCTTCCACTGTCCCAGGCTGCTCCGAGCCCCAGTGTCCAACCTGGACATCCTTGGGCACTGCCGGGGATCCAGGGGCAGCCCCAGCAAATCTGGGCACCCTGTGCCAGGGCCTGCCCACCCTGCCAGGGAACAATTCCTGCCCAATCTCCCATCCAGCCCTGCCCTCTGCCACTGGGAAGCCATTCCCTGGCTCCTGTCCCTCCAGGCCTTGTCCCCAGTCCCTCTCCAGCTCTTCTGGAGCCCCTTCAGGCCCTGCAAGGGGCTCTGAGCTCTCCCTGGAGCTTCTCCTCTCCAGGTGAGCACCCCCAGCTCTCCCAGCCTGGCTCCAGCCCTGAAACAGCTCTGGGGTCTCTGGGCTCTCTCCAGCTGCTCCAGATCCTCCTGACGTTGGGCCCCAGGGCTGGACTCTGCACACTGGGAGTCTCATCAGGGCAAAGGATAACTTCTTTATAAATTTCCTTATAAATCGTTGGTCTTAGTGATCCAAGTGGGATCTGAAAGCCAGGAGAAGGGAGATGCACAAAGTAACTCCTGTTTGCACGGATTCCCTGCAGAACCACGAGGGTTTGGGTCGTGGACACTCATTTTAGCCACTGGTCCCTGCCTGTTCCACACCACTTCCCTGTCCCACCATTCCCTAAAAACATTGTTCCTCTAAGTGTTACAAGCACTCCTCTACCCCAAGCAACCAGTGACAGATTTCCTACCCACGTTTCCTCTGTGTTCCCAAATCCCAGATGCCTGTGGGTGATGGTCAGGTATCTGCTGAGGTGGGAGCAGCACCTGATGCTGCTGGTGTTGGATGGGAAAAGCCAGGAAAAACCTGGGCTCTGTGACTCTGAATTTAGTACTCTGGGACTGATTTAGGCAGTTTTATACTGAACAGCTCTAAATCACACAAAAGTGGTAAAACAGTTTGACCTCTTGTGTGTGGGGCCTCGGGGCTGCTCCTGGAGGGATGGTTCTTCTGATAAAATATGGACTTTAGAGTGTCTGCCTGTACCCCAGGGCTCTTGGCTCCCTAAATCCCCCGCCCAGGCTGGGTTCAGTGAGACGTGGCTGAGTTAAAGAACAGATCCAGGGAAGAGCTCCAAGGCTGAGCAATCCTTCACAAAAACGCTTCTCTGCATCCGCCCACCTGTGAGGGAAAGGGCTGAGTCCGTGGGTGGGATGTGCAGGAGCAGGGAAAGCTCTGGAGCTGCTCTGGGTGGGAGGCAAAGCTGTTGTGCAGTGTGAAACCGCCACCCCCTGAGCTCCGGGGAGCTGTGGGGGCACAGAGCCTCATCCCTGGAGCGTGTCCTGGGGCTGTGCTTCCCATCCTGCTGCTGCTCCAGTGTGGGACAGTCCCTTCCTGCAGGGCTCATCAGGCTCCAGGGCTGGGAGAGCCTCTCCACAGGGTGGGCACTGCAAGAGAGGAGCTCATTCTTGATGGGCTCAACTGGCAAAGGCTTTTCTGTGAGGCTGGAGTGTCCTCAGCTGGCTTCTCACCCCCACTCCCTTCTAATCTTGGATCTCTGTGGGATGTCAGGGTGTGCAGGAGCCTGGGCTGGGGTGGAAGGAGAGACCCCAGGGATGGCTGATCCAGCCAGGCTGTTTCTTTTCCTGACCAGCAGCACATGTTTGGTGTCTAAATATTTTTCTCTCTCGCTCACTCCAGTGTGGAAGTTGTCTCCTGACGAGCTCCCTGGGCTTGGCTCGGAGCTGTGCTGAGACTGTGCAATCCCTGCACAGTCCTGTCAGGGATTCTGCCTCCGCAGGAGGATCCGTGGGATTTACTGACAGGCAGGAAGCTCTGCAGGGGTTTCTAGAGGCTGCAGAAAACCCCCAGAGCATCCTCTCCACGAGCCTAATTCCCTTTTAACACCCTTGTTGCGCCATGCCATCAGCTCCAGAGGGTTTTCCTGTGGCTGGTGTCAGAGCAGCTGACGTGGAGGGGTCGAGAGGGAGCACAGCATGGTGCTGGCTGGGAGTTTTTGAGGAAGGAGCTCAGCTGTAGGATGGCAGGAATTGTCTGTGGGAGGTTCTGGTGCTCAGAGCAGCAGCCTGGCATGTGGGTGGCTCCTCTCCCGCAGTCCCCACGATGCCACCGCTCCTCCAGAGGACTTTTCCTGCTGCCAGGACTGAGATGAAGCTGCCTGGGGAGTTTTTTCCTGTTTCCTGGTGGCTGGGGTTGGCAGCAGAGGGGGGATGAGCTGTGGGAGGGCCGTGTCCCCAGGGCTGCTCCACGGTGTCCCGGGCACTCTCCACAGGTGCGGATGGCGCTGAAGAACGCGGAGAAGGAGCTGGAGTCCCACTGCAGCTGGGCTGCCCCTGAGGCCCTGCAGAAGTGGCTGCAGCTGACCCACGAGGTGGAGGTGCAGTACTACAACATCAAGAAGCAGAATGCAGAGAAGCAGCTGCTGGTGGCCAAGGAAGGGGTGAGAGTTGGAGAGGCCTCGTGCAGGGTCCGTGGGGAGGTTTGGGGAGTGAAGCCTGGAGGGTTGGGTTTCTCTGCATCTTCTTTGTTTCGTGGAATCATGGAATCCCACAATGGGATGGGATGGGTTGGGAGGGACCTTAAAGTTCATCTCATTCTGTGGGCAGGGACACCTTCCACTGTCCCAGGCTGCTCCAAGCCCCAGTGTCCAACCTGGACATCCTTGGGCACTGCCAGGGATCCAGGGGCAGCCCCAGCAAATCTGGGCACCCTGTGCCAGGGCCTGCCCACCCTGCCAGGGAACAATTCCTGCCCAATCTCCCATCCAGCCCTGCCCTCCCTCAGCTCAAGGACAGTTTCTCTCTTCATACCTTAAATTTGCATCTTGTGCACCACAAGCGAGGTGTGAGCAGGGGCTGAGGATGAGGATGAGGGTGAGGATGGGGATGGGGATGAGGATAAGGATAAAAATGATGAGGGTCAGGGTGAGGATGGGGATGAGGATGAGGATGATGAGGGTCAGGGTGAGGATGGGGATGAGGATGATGAGGGTCAGGGTGAGGATGAGGATGAGGATGATGAGGGTCAGGGTGAGGATGGGGATGATGCTCCTGAGCCCTGGGCTCTTGGAGCAGGTGGGTCCCAAGCAGGCACTGTTGGAGCCCTGGGAATCTGGGGCAGGGATTGCTGCCCTGGGTGCACCTCTCAGCACAGTCCCTGCTCCAGGTGATGAGCATGCACAGGCAGCTGCATTCCCAATCTGGGATGAGCCCAGGGAGCTGCTGTGGCACGTCCTGGTCCCTGTGGCTGTACAGAGCTGGCAGGAGGGAAAACTCTGCCTGCCTTAATCTGCTTTGATTTGGAACATTTTGACATTCCAACGGTTTCCCTTTGGCTGTGTCAGTTCTTGGATCCACACCCTTGGCTTTCCCAAGTCCCAGGTTCATGCCACTGGAGCTGGGAATGGAAGAGCTGCAGGAGAAGACTTCAATTTTTGATACAATGACACAAACCCAACCTCAAACCAAAAATCTTCCGCAACCCAACATCCCTTGGGCATTCCTGGGCTGTTTCCTGTATTCCTAATTCCTGTATTCACAGGAGAGATGAGCCAGTGTGTGAGAGCCCATCACTGGGAGGTACCTGGTTCATGGAATCATGGAATGGTCTGGGTTGGAGAAACCCTCAATGACCTTCAAGTCCACCTGTCCCCCAGCAGTGCCAAGGCCACCACTGCCCCATGTCCCCAGGTGCCACATCCACAGGGCTGTGAAGTCCCTCCAGGGATGGGGACTCCAACTCTGCCCTGAAAGTTCAGCCTTCCAGTTTAGTTCCCTCTGATTTTTGGGAAACTGGGAGAAGGGAGCATGAAATCCCCAACCTGCTACTTGCTGCTGTGAATTCCTCCCCCCAGGTCAGGGAGAACAGCATTCCTCAGCAACAACAGCAGTCCCAGTATTCCCACATGTGCAGGCAGCTGCAGGGACTGTTCCTGTCCCAGCCCATCCACGAATGCTCATGGCCTGGAGGCAACATCAGGTTGTCTTCTTCCTGTGACCTTTCTCTCTTGGTATTCCAGGCTGAAAAGATCAAAAAGAAGCGAAACACCCTTTTTGGGACGTTCCATGTTGCTCACAGTTCCTCTCTGGATGATGTCGATCATAAAATCTTAACTGCAAAGTGAGTGTCTGCTCAACACCTCCCTCATCCCTGCCTCCCTCTTCATCCCTTCCCCTGTCCCAGGCAGGAGTGCCCTCACCTCCACAGGGGTTTGGGGCTCATTTTGCTGAACTTTTGTTGTCCTCAGTGACCTGGGGTTGGACTGCTCCTCTTCATCCATAACCTTCTGATTTTACCTGTGACAAACAAGGGATTGTGGTTATCTGGAGCAATTAAAAGTCCTGTCAAAATGAGGTTCCAGGAGGCTGCAGGATGCTTAAGGGATTGTCATGGAATGGTTTGAGTTGGGAGGGATTTTAAAGCCCAGCCAGTGCCACCCCTGTCACACCTTCCCCTGTCCCAAGCTGCTCCAAGCCCCAGTGTCCAGCCTGGACATCCTTGGGCACTGCCAGGGATCCAGGGGCAGCCACAGCAAATCTGGGGCCTGCCCACCCTGCCAGGGAACAATTCCTGCCCATTTTCCCATCCATCCCTGCCTTCTGGCACTGGGAAGCCATTTCCCCTTGTTATTATCCCTGGACACTTCAGCTGCCGCTGCATTTTTTAATTCCCGTATTCCTGGAATTGGAATGAAAAGTGCCTCAAATTTCAGGATACTCAGCTGACCCCGTGGACTCTATTCCAGGTGACTGAGGGGGTGTTTTCCCTTCGTTGCCCCCATTGTCCCCGTGTGTCCCTGTCCCCAGGCAGGCGCTGAGCGAGGTGACGGCGGCGCTGCGGGAGCGGCTGCACCGCTGGCAGCAGATCGAGCTCCTCTGCGGCTTCCAGATCGTCAACAACCCCGGCATTCACTCCCTGGCCTCCGCCCTCAACATCGACCCCGGCTGGATGGGCACGCCCCGGCCCAACCCCTCCCACTTCATCATGACTGACGATGTGGATGACCTGGACGAGGAGCTGGTGTCACCCATGTCCATCCAATGTACGTCAGCCCTGGGAATGGGGCTGGGGGAGCTCCCTGGGAATGGGGGGCTCTGGGAGTTCCCCGGGAATGGGGGGATCTGGGAGCTCCCTGGGAATGGGGGCTGTGTCTGCTGGGGTTGGGGGCTGTGGCACAGAGCAGACCTGGATCTGTAATTCACCTGCATCAGGAGGGATTCATTGATCCAAGCTGGGGTTTCCATGCCCAAAGACCACGGTTGGTCCATCAGGGTCAGGAACATCCCTATGGGCCAGGCCCCACTGCTGGGGTTGCTTGGAGCCTGTTAAATTCCAGCAGAACTGGTAATTTAGAAATTGTTAATCATTGTTTCATTTTATCTGTGCTGTTCTGGTCAACTCACTGATTTAAGCATTTACCAAAAAACCCCAACCAAAGGCATGGCTAGACACGGCAGTGAGACAGGAAAAGGGATTATCCCGATGTCCCCTTGGCCTGAGCACTTTTTCTGGGATTTAAAGGACTCAGAGCTGCCCCCTCCTGAGGCACAGCTGGACCTGCAGCAGTCTGCCAGCCTCGGGGACCTGTTAAACATTCCCTGGAGCAGAGGCTGAACCCCCAGTTCCCCAGCTCTGTGCAGGGCTTGGGGTCACCCAGGGGACCTCCTGTCCCTCTTTGTCAGTGACAAAGAGCATCAGCTCCCAGGGTGGCTGTCCCTCCTCTGCTGAGCCCAGATCCCACAGAAGGAGGGCTGAGCATGGATCACCCTGTAGCTGTGACCCCCCAGCTGCTGAGCTCCTGGTCTGGGGGACACTGTCACCTTCTGTGCAGCAGCTGGGAGTCAGCCCTGGCTGCTCTTCTGCTTTTACCTGGCCCAGATCCTGCCTTGCTTCTCTCAAAAGGGCGTTTTCCAAACAGCTTCTGGGGGCACAGGAGCAGCACCTGGCCAGGGCACAGCACCCTGATCCGGGCACTTTCATGGAATCACAGAATGGATTGGGTCAGAAAGACCTTAAAGCTCATCCAGTTCTATCCCCTGCCATGGCAGGGACACCTTCCACTGTCCCAGGCTGTTCCAAGCCCCTGGCCTTGGACACTGCCAGGGATGGGGCAGCCACAGCTGCTCTGGGCAACTCTGGATGATTTAATCCAAGCCAGGGCTGTTTAGGGAAGGAGGAGGGAGGAGCAGAAGGGTCCCAGGGCTGGCACTGTGTGCTGCAGGAGGTGCCCCGTGTGCCAGGGCCACGTCCCCTTGCCCTGGGGCTTGGCTTTGGTGCTGAGAAGGTCTGGGGCAGCTGCTGAGGGGGCTCAGAGGCCAGGGGGAGACAGAGACTGGAGAATTTGGGTAGGGCAGGAGGGATGGGGGTACCTGTGTGTTCCAGGGCTCAGCAGATGTGGGGGCTGCAGCCACAGTTTGTGGGGTCAGGTGTGCTTGGAGACCTTAAAACCTCAGGGAATGGAGACCTCCTGTTCTTTGTCATTACCAGTAACCATCAGAATGAAGCCCTGGCACAGCCCCAGCTGGGCACTGATGGCAGGGGTGCTTGGGACAGTCCCAGGTGACACCTGAGGACTGAGCTGGGCCAGGTGTGAGCCTTCAGCCCCAATTTCAGCCTCAGCTTCTCTGTGCTTGAGCCTCCTGGAGTGAGATATTTCCAGGCAGCACTTCCAGCTCATCATCCCAGAGCTGGGCAGAGCCTGCCCACCCTCCTGCCCACCTGGCTGCCCAGCTGCTCACCTGCCTGCCCCCCTCCTGCCCACCCAGCTCCTGCAGGTGATGGCCCCTGTAACAAGCACTGGGCACTCCAATTCTCAAAGCAAAGGAGCCTTTCCCTGTAGGATTTTTTTTCCTTTGTGTACAAACCCTGCCTCAGGAGAGCAGTGCTGAGTTTCTCCTGTGTTGCTGAGGACCTGTGGTGCCTGTCCCAGTAAATCCCATCTCTCTCTCTCCTGTTCCCACCTGGCTGCCCCCCCCAGATGCAGCCTGGCTTTTCGGGCGCAGGTTCAGCGACCGCTCCTCGCTGTCCTCGGAGGATCAGTCCCTCTGGAAATACCCTGGTTTGGTTCTCTTCAATTATATTTTCATTTTTTTACTCTGCCCTCTGGCCTTTTTCTGAACTAAAATACATCCACCAATTTTCCATCTTTCTGGCACTGGAACTAATGAATGTATCTCTCCTCACTGAGCCATCGCCACCTGTACTAACCCCAGGAAGAGTCTGGTGGGATGAAGAAGAATCTCAGCTGCAGCTCCCGTGGGCTCCTGGGTGCAGTTAGGGAATCTGGAGGGTTGGACTCACTCCATTTTACCCCTGAGGTGGAGATTGGGGACCCAGTGAAGCCAGGAGGAGGTGACAACATTCCCTGTCCCATCCCACCTCCTCCCCTGCTGCCCTATCCCTCCCCGCAGGTGCTGCTGGTGCTGTGTTCCCTCAGAGTCCTTCCATAAACTGAGCAGTGCCACCTCTTGGGGAGAGCTGTCCCAGGGCCATGGGGATGGCACACAGGGCCAGGGGGATGGCACACAGCCTCCTGGCCTTGGCTTCTTTGGAAGCCTTCCCTTTGGGAGCATGGCTGTCGTGGAACGGAGGAGGAGGAGGAGGGGGATGTGCCAACCTCGTGCAGGGAGGGCTTTTCCTTGTCAGGCTGGGCAGGTGATTTGGGGAATGTGGGTAAAACGTGTGTCTGGAGGGAAGTGGTGGGTCTGGGAAGCAAGGTCCCAGCCTGTGCTCCAGAGCCCATCACAGGGTGAGTCTTGGAGAAGGAGAGTGCAAAGGTGGGAGGTATTGAGTTGGGAAATGAGGGGTGGAACACCAGGAAAAAACAGAGAATCCTTAGGGAAAAAAGCATGGCCCAAGGGAAAAAGAAACCTGTAGCAGAAACCCATCACCCCAGTGAGTTGCTCTGCAGTCAGATCCCTGTGAACCCTCCACACTGAGATTTCCAAATTGGAATTGCAGCTCTGGAGCTGAAAAAGAAACCCTTGCAATAAAAGGTGGATGGTGTAAAATTCCAGATTCATGGATAGGCAGTGAAGGAAACAAGGAGCAGCAAACCTGAGCAGTGGGAAAGACTGGGATTCACCTTTGGGATGTGGAAACAGCCAAGTTGCCAGAATTGTTCCTTCTTATTCCTTCTTCCTCTGGAAATATGTCCCTGTGGATCCTCCAGTCCTGAGTTGTTCTGCCAGAGGAGCCCTGTGTGTCCAGCTGGGAGTTTGCAGAGCAGGGATTGCTGGTTCTTCCATTCCCAAAGGAGCTCTCCTCCTCCATTCCTGAGCTTTCCTGTCTTTGCCTCTTTTTAACCCATTGGTCCATCAATTTCTTATGCACATAAGAAATCCTGAGCAGTCCTGAACACCTTATCTCCTGCCAAGGGAGGAACATCTCGTGTGGAATGGCAGCATGGGGATGAAATAAAGCCAGCCTGGGTGGCTCAGGGTGGGGCTGCAGCCCTGGGATCCCATGGGCTTTCCATGGTGGATGGGAGCATTCCCAAGGCTCCAGGCAGGTGAAGGGGCCTCCCCTGGCTCTGGGGGCAGCTGTGGGGCACAGGCAGCTGCTCAGGGATTGCTGAGCTCCAGTTCCAGCCAGGTGTGACCACAGGGCTGCAGAGATCCCGAGGAGCTTTGAAGGCAGTTCAGGAGCTGGTGCTGGGGCTCCAAAGGACATTCCCACATGGTTCCCCAAACCAAGGAGAACTGGCAAACCTTGGGGAATATTTCTCAGCTTGAGGGTCTCTCTGATCAGTCACAGTAGCCATGGAACAGGCTGGAAGCAGGTGAGGCCACTCTGGGGCCAGTCACCAATTCCTGCGTGAATCCCAGGAAGTCTGGGTTGGGAGGGACCTTAAAACTCATCCCATTCCACCCCATTCTGTGGCAAGGACACCTTCCACTGTCCCAGGCTGCTCCAAGCCCCAGTGTCCAGCCTGGACATCCTTGGGCACTGCCAGGGATCCAGGGGCAGCCCCAGCAAATCTGGGCACCCTGTGCCAGGGCCTGCCCACCCTGCCAGGGAACAATTCCTGCCCAATATCCTCAACCCAAATATTTTCAGCCAACCAGGGAAGTGCCCCATCCCTGGCAGTGCCCATTGCAGGGGTGGGAAGAGATGATCTTTAAGGTCCCTCCCAACCCAATCCCCTGTACAATCCATGCTGCCAGTGCCTTGCTCCTGGTGCTGCCCCAGCCCAGCAATGCCAGAGGCAGAGCAGAGCTGAGCTCCAGGAATGGAGCTTCAGGTGCCAACAGAGCTCACCTGGGGCTCCTGCTTTGGGCTGTGAAGGTCCTACCCACACAGCAGGACTGGAGCCATGAGATGTCTGTGAGGGTGGAATGCCCTGGAAGTGCCCAGCTCTTGGCTCTCCAGGAGCTGGGTGGTGGCTCCAGGTGGGATGAATCAGGGTGGGGTGAATCACACAGCCACTCTCTGTGTCAGGCAGGATGCTCAGATAAGGTGTTCAGAGGCACCTACATTGGGAATGGGGGAGTTTTCCATGGGCTGGGCATTAATCCAGCATGTTCAGCACCAGCCTAAAGCTGCTTCTGCATTAAACTGGCCTTAACTGCTGGCACGAGGTGGGACAGTGGTGGTGGCACAGGGACAGTGGGATGGTGCCCATGGGGCAGTGCAGTGGGACAGGGATGGTGCCCATGGGAAGGTGCCAGTGGGACAGGGATGACAGGAAGGTGCCAGTGGGATGGTGCCCATGGGGCAGTGCAGTGGGACAGGGATGGCAGGAAGGTGACAGGGAAAGGCCACGGGGCGATGGTGCCCATGTTGGAGCTCCGGGGGCCGGGCCGTGCCCTCAGCTCTCTCCTGTGTGTCGTTGCAGCTCCGGCCTTGCCCAGCACAGTCCGGCAGCGCCTGGTGGAGCCGCAGCACGGCCACGGATCGCAGAGGTTGGTAGAGAGTCTCCAGAGCGTGCCAGGGCAGCCCGAGGCGGGCCCCGCGGCCCCGTTCCGGGCGGGCCGAGTGTCCCTGCGCCGAATGCACAGCCTCACCTCCGGACAGTCCTTCAGCTCCGACCTGCCCGGCTCCAGCCCATCGCCTGCCTCCACCTCCTCCACCTCCTGCTCCTCATCCACCACCACTGCACCTGCTCCTGCTTGCCATGTCCACCCTATCTATTACCATCACACCACCTCTTATTTCCTCCAGATGGATTCCATCCCCGACCTGCCCCCTCCTGATGTCACCTCTGGAGTTCGCTGTCGCACTGGGAGCTTTGGGTATATTGCTGTTTCTTTTCTAGCTGCCTCCTGCCTGCTGTGCCTCAGAGCTTGCTCGGGTGCTCTTTCTCCCACATTCCTCCTGCCCTTTTCTTTTGGGCCTTTATTCCATGATTTATCCACGTTTGTTCCTTCCACTGCTCTCCCGAGCCGCTGGAGCCTCTGAGGAGGATTCCATGGACCATCCCCACGCCCACGAGCTCAGTAGGGGCATTCCCAAGCTGTTGTTTCACTGCAGCTGAGCAAATGAGAATTCCCAGGTGCTCAGTGTTCCCTGTACAGAGGGATGTGAGGAGCTAACAGAACTGATCACCAAACCTGGCCTGATTTGAGGCCTGGCCTTCCTTGGGGTCCTCATAAGTGAATTGCTAAGGGAAAATGATGGGTGGGGACCACGAGGGAGCAGTTGCAGAAATTTGGAATTGTTTTCAGAGGTGCTGGAGCAGCAGTTCAGGAATGTGCTTCAGAGTAACTCCTGCCTGGTAGGGATGAGGGTATAGGGGTGTTTTGGCTAAGGAATGTCTGAGGAGGGAGTTGGAGCTGCTTTTTGGCTTTGTCCCTTTCAGTTGGCTCTTGGGAGACCTGGCACATCCCAGGACCTGGTTATCCTCTATCCTTGAATCCCAGAGCTGTCTCAGTTCCCTGCACTGGCCATAGGGAGGGGCAGGAATCCTGCCTGGTGCTCCCAGGGGGCCCTGCCAGGAACACTGTGTGTCCCCAGCACAGGAGCAGGCTCCTCGGGTGGCTTTCACCTGAGCGAGATCCTGGATGTCCCTGTCCCACGGGTCATGGATGCAGCCAGCCCCAGGTGTGCTGT
>VZTZ01048394.1:0-12739 GCA_013400955.1 Drymodes brunneopygia
GCTTCCGTCTCGGGTGTCTCGCCTCGCTCTCCTTGGCTCCGCTCAGTTACAGGCTGAGGATCATCTTCCCTGCTCCTCAGGAATGAGTAACAGTCTCTGCACGCTGCCCACGTGCATTTTGAGAGAAGTAAAGTATAATCCAAAGATAAATTTTCCCAATCCAAGAATTCTCGAAGTGACTTTTTAACCTCGCTAGAGGCGCCTTTGGTCCCTTTGGAGCCTTTTGGTGTTCTTTGAGTATATTTTCCTTTTCTTTTACAACTCCTGGAGTCCAAACCTGCTTGGCACTGCCGGGTCAGTCCCAGCGAGGTGTGCCAGGCATTCCGTGGGTGCAGTGGAAGTGACATTCCCAGACCCCGGTTGTGCAGGTTAACAGTGCTGAGCGAGGTTAACAGTGTTTTTAGAAAGGGATTTCTACTTCAGCCAAGTTCTTCTCACCGACGTATGAAACAGCAAAAGTTAGTTTGCATCTGGAACACGGCTACTTTTTAGATGCCATTTTTTGTCACAGCTGCTGGCAGCCATCTTGCTGAGCCGAGCCTGAGCATGGCAAAGAGCATTCCAAAAGCTAAGGGAGTATGGTTTCTGAAGGGATTCCTGTTTTCCTCTCCCAGCCTGTCTGAAAAGGTGTTAAAAACTTGGCTTCTCCAGATTGGATGTAAACTACCCCCGTGGTTGTCTTGTTTCCGTAAGTGGCTGCAGTCGCCACATACTTCAGACACTTCACTATGGGATAAAAACTTTATATGCCTTTTTTTTTCTTTAATACCTACCTGGGCAAAGCAGTCGAGTCTATAAGTCAGATCTTCAGATTGGCAAGAAACTGTTCATGGTTTTTATCTGGGAAGTGATTTCACAAGGATGGTGGTAAAAAGTCATGCCAGTGACATGGCTGATTTCACTTTCATTACTGCAGCTGGAATCGTTCTGGGAAGTGACTTTTTGCTTATTTTTAGCACAGACTTGAAGGTACAGTTTATTTCCTTACTTCAAGTGGGGCTTTGGAGGTTGATTGTCACTTTCAGAAGGATCACTAATTGGTAATTAGTTTCTGCTCTGGCTCTTCATATCCTCCCCTGTGATGCCTCTGGGCGTTACCACTTGCTGAACAAGGGGAGCTCTGACAAACACAGAGAAACCACGGAGTGGTGTAATTAAATCCATGAAGTTGTGTCAGGGGAGGTTTGGGTTGGATATCAGGAGAAGGTTCATCCCAGAGGTGGTTGGGCGCTGGAACAGGCTCCCCAGGGATGTGGTCACAGNGTTGGACTTGATAATCCTGATGAGTCCCTTCCAGCTCAGGATATTCTGTAATTCTGTAGGTTGTAGAAAGTCCCCCTGGTTCCCCTGTGTGTGAAATGAGGCTGTTAAACTGCTTTACTGAGAGAGAAAAGGAGGCTGAGGGAACCTGTTATGGTTAGCCTTTAGGACTGGTACATACTTGCTTCAGTTTTATAGATGTCTTGCACTTAATATGCAAGCTTGGCCATTTGCTGTGCTGGTGATGGTGTCCTCACTTCTGGCTTCGGTCTAGGGGCAGCTTAATGCGGATCTTGAATTTTCTTTTAATTCCAAAACAGCTCTAAAGCTACATTTGGTGTTCAGTTTGACTCTTTGTTAAGTCAGGGCAAGAAAGGGGCAAGAGGGAAAGTGTGTGAGGGAGCTGACAAAAGGGGTGGGTCAGGGAGGTGATTTGGAGGGTTTACACCAGGCTCTCTCTGACCAGAAGCTCATTGAGGAGGTTTAAAAATTACCTGTGTTAGCTTTATGTCCCTGTCCTTTCGTGAGGTTTCCCAGCAGGAGTAGGAAAGTTGGCAGGATGGAGTCCCAACCCATGCCGTAGGCTTTCCTGCTTGGTATTTTCTGTTCATGCTCTCCTTCGCACAGATGTTGGGGTTTGTCTGAGCATCGTTGAGGTTCACAGATCTCTTTTGCCCTGTTATTTCAGCTGGAGCATGAGGAACCCCTGGAGAGATGCAATGACGGCAAATGGTGATGGTAACAATATTGTAAATTGCTGCTGAAAGATGGGTAGTGCTTGTCTGTCTAAACCTTGCCCTTGTCTGCAGGTGAAATAACATCATTTCCCTGCGTAGCAGGCACGTAATTTTGTAGCACCTTTGTTTTTTCCTCTGCAGAACTGGCGAGTCAGTGCACTGAAGCTGACCCTGCACATTTAGCTCCCTAGATATTCTTTCTTGGACACTTTTATTCCATTTTTAATGCCTCCAGTCCTTTTCAATCACTCTAGGTGTATCTGATATTGATCCAGCCCTCAGTTCTTAGGCACCTGTAGGTTCAGTTCTTCCATACTAAAACTTTTTTCTTTTATTTAGCAGAACCAAGTGGATTCTTGCTGTGTTCTTCAGCACCACTGTATGTCGGGGTCTATCTGAACTTTCTCTCCAGTTTTTTGCAGCTTTTGGTTTGTGGACAGTGTTGACTGAAAAACTTCCACTTACTACCCAGTTCCTTTACCATTTATTTTTGATCTGGTGTTCCAGGCTGTCTTTTAGGCTGTAAAGCAGTCCATGCATCCCAAGGGACAGGCACTTAGTTTCAGCAACAGTTCATGTAGCCAAAGTCTGGCAGTGGTTTCTTATCAAAAGGCCCTGAGATTCATATCTTGTGTGCAGAGGGATGAGTTACAGTCACACTCCGAATAACCCAAATAACGAGTATTGTGTCTCCCTGGTGTCCCTTAGCTGAAATCTTCAAATCTACTTGCTGGACTAGTTTCCAGTGGCCAGGAGCTAATGAGGAGACAAAGTCCTTACAAGTAGGTTGTTGGTTTTATGCACTGTTTAACCATAATCTGCCCTGATAATGTATTTGTTCAGTTTTCTTATTGCTCTCTCAGTTTTCCTGGAAATAGCAGACTTCTTAGGACTCCCAACAAGGCACATTTTTAGATTGAATATGGAATTCATGAGCCCTTTGCAGGATGTATACAGCAGCCTTTATTGTGTCCTTTTTTTCTCAGACAATAGATCTGCAATGTCTTACCTCTTGCACTCTTTAATAAAGAGAGGAAAAAAAGTAACTTTCAATAGTGCTGGCAGTCCATGAAAGAGTATGTTTTACAACTTGTTTTGTTCACTTAAAATAATGTTGCCTGTCCTTTGCAACATGTTTCCTGTGCTGCCAGGAGTTAAGGGAAGCTTGAAAAACTTTTGGAAACAAGCTGGCTGCCCTCGCAGGCCTGCTTGGTATTGTTTCTCCTTTTATGTGTCAGAGAAAGGAGCCAATGCTGCATAGCCTGTCTTGGAAAAAACTGTGTCTTGAGGAGGGGAGGGACCTGGCTAACATTACACTGTGGCTATGTCACCCCTCTCTGATGGACTCTTAAAAATGCAGTGAACATGCCAAGTGCTGCTCAAGGTTTGGTTTCTTCTGGTCGTTCTGTCTCTAAAAGGGTGAGATGGAGCCAAAGTTATGACTGCTGCCATTGTCCACAAAGCTCCCTACTCTTTGCCAGTGCTTGCTGCTTGCTTAGGACAAAGGTAGACTTTATTTTTCTTTATTTTCTTTCAGAATCAAGTCAGACTGTGCAAAGTTTCCTATTCTGACCTTGGACATTGGCACAGCCATGTACTTGAAGAAAGTACTCAGGTGCCCACTGGGGCAAGCTACAGCATTCCACCCTTGTTGTATGTGACTAATGTACAGCTTCCAAGAGCTCCTCAAGAATAAGTTGGTTCAAATTCATAATGTTATAGAGTGTATTATTTGCTGTGTTAGATTTTGATGGAGAGCAGTTAATCTGCCCTTCTTCCATTTCCTTGGTGCTTTACTTGCTCCATTTTGTCAAGGCAAGTGAATTATCTCTTGCATTTCTTGAGGCATTGTAGGCCAGAGCTGCAGTGACTTCTGTGAAGGTATTATGGAAAAGTGCTAAAAAAAGCCCAACACAAAATTATTTTCTCTGAGCACTTGAATATTTCTACAGCTTGCTATGTTTAACAAACAGGCCTCAACAGGCTAAACTCTTACAACTCTTCCTGTCAGGGTTGCTGCAGCATTGTCCTTTAATGCCCCTATTTATCTGGGATTTGACACCAAATAGACTTGAACTTTTGTTTTGTTGGCAGCAGTTACATGTGATTTCAGATGAGTCTGACTAGTTCATTGAGGCAAAACATCTTACAGTCAGCAACATCTCACTGACCACTTCTTTTCATAAATAGCTTCATAGCTGTATCGACTGGAAGCTCATAGTTGTATTTACTGAGAGAAAACGTTGTCCCTTGAACTCCTGCAACTGGCCCCTGGAAAGTGATGTTCTCCTTTGTACTACAAAAAGACAAGACAACAAAGAAACCTGTAGGAAGTGGAGATGGAAATGGGGTGGCTGGACAGGGCCAGTATCACTCAAGCTCATCAGCTGTGTTTTCTCTTCCAGCTCTAAAGCCGATGACTTATCGACTGCTATTCTGAAGCAGAAGAACAGGCCCAATCGGTTAATTGTTGATGAAGCCATCAATGAAGACAACAGTGTTGTGTCACTGTCCCAGGTGCGTCATCTGTACAGGCAAAACATTTAATCTGGTAATTTGCAAGCTGTTGCTGTCTATTAACTTGAAATGTAACTTTGCAACTTGAGTACAAGTGTTTGCGTCAGAAGCTACAGCTGTTACCACTGAGGGAGGGTTGTCTTCTTTCCTGACACTCCTCCTTGATAAAATGGTTTTTGAGTCTCAGTTTGTAGGATTCAGTTGAGCTTGTGCCCTTCTTCTGGTTTTAGGATTAGCTCTATACTACTGTAGTGAGACTCTCTGTCCTCTGGATTTAGTGAATTACTTCCAAGGTGTAATTTCCACTGTCAAATAACTCTCCTTCAAATGCTTGAATTCCTGTTTTTTCAAAAGCTTGTTCTAACACTTTGCTGTTCCCAGGCAAAGATGGATGAACTGCAGCTGTTTAGAGGAGACACTGTCCTGCTCAAAGGAAAGAAGAGGAGAGAAGCAGTCTGCATTGTTCTGTCAGATGATACCTGCTCAGATGAGAAGATTCGCATGAATAGGGTTGTTCGCAACAACCTGAGAGTGCGCCTGGGTGATGTGATCAGGTGAGGGCACAGTGTTACCTGTGGAAGACATAAGCAGCATCACACATTATCTCATATTAGCTGACCTGCCCTATTGCAAAAACAAGTCAAAACCTGTTAGAAACGAATGCCAGAAAAACAATGGAACAGCCAAATAGCAAGATTAAAAATCCCCCAAGGTTGTTTCTATTCCAATTTTTGTTGTTAAGACCATTTTTAAATTAGGAATGCTTAAAAATGTTGTAGGAATTTTGTTGTGCAGCACTTGCAGGAAGTAGAATCATAAAATTATTTGAATTGGAAGGGACTTTAAAAGTAGTAGTAAAATTTGGAAATACAGATCTCTGCTTACAGGTCATAGGTCCCATTCTATGATGGGAGTGGGTAGAACAGTAACACATGAGCATTTCCTGAGCATAAAAATGGTAGTTCGCAGGTTTAAATAAGGGAGGGCTAACAGCTACTCCTCCTGAGCTTAATATGTCTTAATATTATTGTCTTAATATGGAATATCCCATACGTTCTGAGAAAATGAGAGCCTGGGTTTTGACACCAGACTTTCTCAACTGATATCTGTAATAATTTTTTTAATGCAAAACGTGTTTCATACAAACTTCATAGATGAGAGAAATGAGGCTGTTCCACCTATCCCTCTACCACTAAAAAGGCAAGTTTTAAACACCAGTGTAATTGGTTCAGAGTGGTGCATTGTGTCTTTGGATTTAAAACAGGTGAATTCTTACTTTAACCTGATAGGAGATTCCTGTTGGAGTCTCTTTTAGCATAACAGCCCATGCTCTTGTCTTCTCTGTTAGCACTATGTCTGTAGTGGTTCTCAGCTTCCCAAATGTGTTACCAATTGTCTTGACTCATTGCGAGGTCAGGGAGTTTTCACACACTTGCTCTCAAAGTTTTTCTTGCCAATCTTTAACTGCTTATAGTGTTACTGTGTCCCGGTTTCTGCCAAAATCCAGATTCGTGTGCTAATCGCTTCCTGATTGTGGTCTGTCAGATATTTTCCTTCTGGGACAGTCTGTTTTTTCCTTTACCCTTTTGCTATGTCCTCTCTGTAATGCGTGTGGTACAAGAATCTGTTAGGAGTCTCTAACAAAAGTCACATATGGAAAGCTGCGTGCTCAGCTGCAATTCCTTGCGGGCTTTTCTTAGCTCGCAAAGCCAGTTTCTGCCACAGCTGGATACTTTGAGCTGTTGCTACAGTAGGCTGTTGTGCTACAGTGCCAAATAATAACTGTAGCATGTATTTAAAAAGGGGGAAGAGGCCTTCAGCCTTTAAGTAATTATCAGCCCTCACAAAGTGGGATTGACAGACACGTGGCTGCAAAGGTGTTTACCCCTGGTTGGTACTGAGAGAATCAGGAATTGCTTGGAGTCAGGTTTGTCGGCAGTAGGGACTCCGGGGACTGTAGTGAGAGAGAGGAAGGAAGACAGAGTTTTCCCCAGCTCACTTTCCCTTGCAGCTGGTTCTGCTGTAGCAGGTGTAACACTGAGGTGCTAGTCCAGCATGGCGTGGCTAACTGGAGTTTTCTTGTTTTGCAGCATCCAGCCTTGCCCAGATGTGAAATACGGCAAACGTATCCACGTGCTGCCAATTGATGACACGGTAGAAGGGATCACGGGGAATCTGTTTGAGGTCTATCTCAAGCCCTACTTCTTGGAAGCTTACAGACCTATCAGGAAAGGTGATAATGCCGCAAGTGTGAGCTAGTGCTGACACTAAATACAGATAATTTCTAGAAGCTTGCACAGACCTCTGTGAAGCATTAGACCAGCATCTGTAGGGAGAGATTTTACTACTGTTGATTTAAATTTTCCATAATCTTCCAAGGGAGCAGTGATTACTGCTGCTGGCTGGCAGAGCAGTTTGGTAGTTATGTGGTTTTTAGCTTTGTGAGATGGGAGAACATCTGAAAGACTCGCGTGGAACTTGGGAGAAAATCTCATTGAACTAGTTTGCTACCACATGCAGTAATTGGTGGTTGCCTACATATTGATTAGTTGGTTGGGTGTATGTATGTTGTGCTTATCCAGTTTCATCGGAGTCCATCCTTCATTAATATGGTAATTGAAGGGGACTCAGGTTCAGATCCCCACATCTGGAGTGGTGGAGTCAGCTGCTGTGAGGTGCTGAGTGTGGTAATGTGCATATAGCTGCCATAGAAGTGATCATATGAGCATGATGTAACAATTAACATCATGCAATTTAATTAATTTCCTACTCTCATCTGAAATCAAATCACCTTGAGCCATACACTGGACTTCTTCATCCTCCCACATCACCCACAAAGTGCACCCAGGTCCTTGAGGAAAAGCAGAACGATGCGTGGGTTTGGCTTTGCCTGGGACAACAGTGACCCAAACAGTACAGGAACTTTGTCTCCTTCTACAGTGTGTAAAAGTGTTGTTTGGGGAGGGGCAGTCACCAGGTGGCTTTGGTAAATGTGTGTCCCAAAGTTTGCTGGTCCCACCAGCCTTTGCTCTCCATGTAGTCATGAGCAGTCCGTTGCATCATTTGATTTTCCAGAGGCTGGTGCACAATATGGAATGCAATACACCCTCTCAATGCCATGCTTTGCCTGTCCCTGGGATTGGAGTAGCCTCAGTGCCTGATGTTTTGTCATCAGATCCAAAGACCCTTTTTTGCCTCTTAGGGTACAAAATAGTGTGGAACAGGGTTGCAATGTGCTGGGCCAGGTCCCAACACACTGCAGTGATTTGTGTTTCTCTGGACCTTCCAGCATGACAGCACACCTTTTTTCCACATATTTACTAGTTTTTCAGGATTCTACACTAGTTCAGGAGTGACATTCCAAAATATTGTAGGTAGTCACTGGCCTGGATGCTTTCCCATACTGTTCCACACACTTTGCCACTCATAACTGTTGATCCTCTAGACACATCTCTGGGTGATGTTCTTAAATATATTGACCTTAAACAAGACCTGAACCACATTCAGCAACATGGTGTTTCACAGCACCAAGCTTGCCAGAATTCCAGAAGCATTTGGACAATACCCTCAGGCACGTGGTGTGGTCCTTGGGGCTGTCCTGTGCAGGACTGGGAGCTGGACTCGGCGATCCCCGTGGGTCCCTCCCAACTCAGGATATTTTGTAATAAGAGCTAGGCTGGCTTCAGGTGCTTTGAAAGGGTATTAAAAATCTTCAAAACGCTCAAATGCTGCTGTGATCAGCCTGTGGAAGGAAGACATCGGCAAGATGAAGAAAAGGTGCAGTTACCCGTAGTTCCCAGTGGATGGCTCCCGAAGTACAGAGTGGATGGCACTGCTTGGTTCACTCATCAGAGTGTCTCAGGACCAGTGATTCCATCACATCATAAGCCACTGCTGCAAAGAACAACACAAAAATAACCTTAGCCCAGGCACCAAGGACAATAAACCTCACCACAGGGTACGCCTACATCGAGTGAGGTGTTAAAAATCAGACCCTGAGAACAAGCATGAATAAACATCGTCACCAGCTACTAGGATATACTGAATGCTTGTAAAAAATCTGGCTTAACATGCTCTGCTCAGATCTGTTATGCCAACTATTCATCCCCATGCTGGCTTGCCAAAAAGGACTGTTGTCCTTTGACCCCAGCATGTGACTAAATATCACACAGCTACTCATTCCATACCCATCCGTGGAATGGGGAGCAGATCAAGAAGAAAAACTTAAAAGTTAAGAAGATTCTAGTAATTGAAACAAAGTAGAATATAATAATAGTAATGGAAAATGGGGGGAGGAAACCCAAAAAGAAGGGTGTTGCACAATACCTGAGACAGTTGCTCACCACCTGCTGACTGAAGCTCAGCCTGTCCCTCATCAGTGTGTGATGTCTCCCAGTGAAATCTCCACGCTTTATACACTGGGCACGGTGTTCTATGGTATGGAATATCCCTTTGGCCAGTTTGGGTCAGCCCTCCTGGCCCTGCTCCCTCTTGGCTTCTCATTCCCCTGCTCACTGGCAGAGCATGGGAAACTGAACAGTGCTTGAGTCAGGGTAAGCACTGCTGAGCAACAACTGAAACATCAGTGTTACCAACATTATTCTCATACTGAATCCAAATCACTGCACTGAACCAGCTACTAGGGAGAAAATGAACCCTACCCCAGCTGAAACAAAGACATGTGTACCAGCTGGGACCCTGTCTAAATTCACTTCTTCAGAATAATTTAAGGAAGAAGTGTGAGGGTGTGTAGAAAACCAAACACACTTTTGGGGTTGTGTTCATAGCACTTCCAGTGTACCATAGATGAAAGTACACTGTAGACACAAGTCAAAGTTATCCAGGGTCTGTAGCCCAGTGCAGCTAGGAGTCACAGTGCAGTGTTACATATTATTCTGCTTCTGGAGACAAACAGTTATAACTAGTAGCAACTACTTACTATAGATTCAAAATCAAATTTTATTAAGTTAGGGCTTTTTGCCTGTTCTAGAAATGTTAAATTGAAACTGAATGGGAAAAAAAGTGATTTCTTTCCTTTGTGTTTTGAATTTTGGCAGGGTATTCTTTTCTGTTGTTTGTTCGTTTTCACTGGACGAAATTTGAGAACTGAAACAGTGCTCAGGCTGTCGCAGTGGATGCAGTTCCTGAGTTTAACATGCAAAGCAGTGTCTGCCTGTGTGACCCACTTCCTTAAACTCTGGGGCTGCTGGTCATGCAGGGGTTGACATTTTGCAGATGTGAGTTGCAACAGGCCACTGACGTGTGGGGTTTTACAGGTGACATCTTCCTGGTGCGTGGAGGGATGCGAGCAGTGGAGTTCAAAGTGGTGGAGACAGATCCAAGCCCGTACTGCATAGTGGCTCCAGACACAGTGATCCATTGTGAGGGAGAGCCCATCAAAAGAGAGGTGAGCAGAGCCCTGCCATGTGGTTCTCCTGCTGGATCTCCTCTGTCCAAAGTCTGTTTCTGGGACAGTGCTTGGGGGAAGCAGTGTTTGCAGTTCTGTTTTGACATTTTGTCTACTGACTGTAATGGTTAGGAACTCAGGTTTCAGGAGATGAACTGCTGCTGAAGGTAGTCAGAGAAAGGTACTTCCAGTGTCTTCCTCATATGCTACCAGGGGGTAGGTTTGCTGATGAGGTGCCATGCTTTGGCAGCAGCTGTTTTGCATCTGCTTCCAGGTATCTCACACTGTGCTTGGATGCATCTTTTAATTCTGGTGTTTCCTTCATCCATAGCAGAGAGAGCTTACAATGGTGCTAAATTCTTGCCATGTGAAAACAAAGTAATTTTCTGAGAGAAATTTGAAATCCCCAAATGGTTGACATTAAAAGTAATAAAAATTCCCCAGTCCATTAAGGTGTCCAGCCTTGAGTGTTGCAATCTTGTGGCTGCCTGAGGGGCTTGTCCAACAGGTCTTGGCAACCTTACTGTTACAGAGGAAAAAGTCTTAGGGAAATGATCTAAGATGGGTGCATACTTTACAGAATAAGTACCTTTTTCTGCCTGCAAATAGGGTGGGTCATGGTTTATTCTTAGCTGCCTTCTGAAAAACTCACCTCTGTAACCCTTGAGAGATTGAACCTGGGCATTTCATGAATCAAATTTGGTGTCTTCATGCCACAGCAGAGATAGATAGGAGTAAGTTCAGCCTAGGCCACCAAAATTATGGGGAGCTATAGGTCAAGAATGAATGGGGAGAGGCTGGGTTCATGGGTTGATGCAGCCTGGAGAAGGGAAGGCAGAGGGACAGGCCTACTGGCAACTACCTGATGGGAAGGGATATATGACCAAGCTCTTCTGAGAGCTGTGCCCAGGGACATCACTGGATGCACTAGCATAAGCTGGATTAAGGGAAATTCCTAGTAGATACTAGAAAAAATGTTTCCCGCAATCCTGGAGCAGAGCCCAGAGAGGGCAGAAATCTCCAAAACTGAGACCTTCAGTGCTTGTTAGGACCAGCCCCTGAGTAACCTGCTTGCGGTAGGTGGGATTTGTACTGAGTGCCTCTGAGATTCCAGGCTATGTTGTTATTTTAGTGTGGCCTAAATAACTGAGGCCAGTAAAGGTTTGGACAGCTGAATGAATGGATACTGTGAAGGAAGAGTTGGTTACAAGAGTTGGTCCATATGTCTGGACCTTAACGTTCTGTGCTAATTGGAGTCAGTCTCAAAAGGTAACACTGCACCCGAGAAACTGGCAGATAGAATATGCCAAATAGTTAGACAACATTTACTCTAAGGAGTAAGTATATTTTATACTGACATTGTCTCTTATTACTTCCATTAGCCCCATCAAAGAGTCACAGAGCTTGTTTTGTGCTAGAGTCTGTAGGGAACCTGGCAGCAGAAGCTGTCATTCCAGAGGGTGGGCCTCAGTGAAGTCTGAGTACGTGCAGGCAATTCTCCTTTTATGTCTGGGAAGACAGAGCTAAGAAACAGTTAGAGAAGACATCAGGAAGACTTGAAAGGGAGAATCTCAAGACAGGCAAGAAATGTCTAAAAAGCCATGTTCCTGGCTTCTGTAGACTGGGAGGGGTTGTTGAGCTATTGTGTTCACTCAGATGTTTGATGTGTTTCCTCCTGGGTAGGATGAAGAGGAGTCTCTGAACGAAGTGGGCTATGATGACATTGGTGGCTGCCGGAAGCAGCTGGCTCAAATCAAAGAGATGGTGGAGCTTCCCCTCCGACACCCTGCTCTCTTCAAGGCCATAGGGGTGAAGGTATGTCCCTACATGCAGGTGAATAAGTGGGCTGGCCCACGGAGATGTCTCTCCACGGCAGAAATTTAGGAGGTATTGGAGAGGAGAATAAATAATCTATGGTGTGGGTTTTTGGGTTTTTTTTTTAATGCTAGCATTTGGAAAGTATTTGCTTACATGTTCTGGACAGAGACTGAAACACTGGCAGCTTGTAAAGCAGAGTGATGCTTTGAATCAGCGCTGCCAGTTACTGGCAAGGTTTGTGTTGTGTGTTGTGTGAAGTAGCAAGGGTGTTGATAGCAGTGCTGACATGGCAGCTGTTGCATGAGTTTGCATCACAATTTCAGACTGGCGTTATCAAATGCTTACAAATTCACTGTGAAGTTGCTTAAGCAGTCAGATACTCACCACCTAAGTCCCTTGCCTTTGTCCTCAGCCTCCACGTGGGATCCTGCTGTATGGTCCTCCTGGCACTGGTAAAACACTGATTGCCCGAGCGGTGGCCAACGAAACAGGGGCTTTCTTCTTCCTGATCAACGGTAAGTTTTGTGGCTGCTTTGGCCCCAGGTCTGCTGTGTGCTCACTTGTCCATCTTATGGTAAGGAATGGTGTTAATAGGGCTTGTAGAGCCACATTGTCTTACTGGCATCCTTCCTTACCTCTTTCAAGTATGCCTCTGGGCACACTTGGAAGCCCTTTGTGTTGAAGTGTCTATAGTGGCACTTCCTGAAGCTCAGTTGTGCTTCCAAGCAGAGTGCTTGGAAGACTGTGCTCAGACACAGGGATTTGGAGTCTGTCTGTCCAGTTATGTTGGTGAGGGCAGAGTTGGCAGGGCTTCTAGCTTTACTCCCACCATGTTCCATTCAGAAAAGAAGCTNTACATGCAGGTGAATAAGTGGGCTGGCCCACGGAGATGTCTCTCCACGGCAGAAATTTAGGAGGTATTGGAGAGGAGAATAAATAATCTATGGTGTGGGTTTTTGGGTTTTTTTTTTAATGCTAGCATTTGGAAAGTATTTGCTTA
>VZTZ01048394.1:12753-26068 GCA_013400955.1 Drymodes brunneopygia
GGCACTTCCTGAAGCTCAGTTGTGCTTCCAAGCAGAGTGCTTGGAAGACTGTGCTCAGACACAGGGATTTGGAGTCTGTCTGTCCAGTTATGTTGGTGAGGGCAGAGTTGGCAGGGCTTCTAGCTTTACTCCCACCATGTTCCATTCAGAAAAGAAGCTGCTGCTCCGCATTCCTCTTTCCCCTCAAGTAAAGCACAGAGACCTCTTTTGTTTCACAGTACATTATTTGGAGGGAACTTCCCTGAAAACCATAATGAGATCCTTTGGACTTAGCTTCAAGTGACCGAACTTCTATTGATAACTCTCACCTGTAGCAGCTGGGGTGGCTACTGGTTGATCCCTAGTAAGAACCAGATTCTGAATTTTCCACAGTGCTTTTCTGTCCGATTTTAGTCAATGCTGGAGTAACAGAATATTTTTACTGAAGGAGTGCAGCTTTTCTTCTCTGATTTCAGTTGTGTGACCATGATAGCAAAGGACAGTATAACACAGCACAGCAGTGACCAGCAGCAGAGTTAGTGACTTGCTTTTATCTCAAGATAGTGGATGTAAATGGGCTGATTTTAGCCATATGTCACCCCTGTCATATACTTTGTCAAGTGTGTGGAAGCTGTCACTGAATGCTAATGCACCAGCCATTTCTTTAGATGCTTGTACATCTATTGCATAATAAAAATAGCACTGTCAGAGTTAGCGATGCATTCACTGCCTGCGGGCCCCAATCTGGAGCTGCAGGCCGTGCTGTAGACAGAGCTGATATGAACTGGTGAGTTACCTGTAATGAGATACTCAGAGCACCTGCCCACACCTGTGTCTCTGCAGCTGGAAGCTTTGTGTGCCTGAGGGTCAGGTTTATTTTTCTTGGATCCTTTAGAAGCATATTTTCTCTTCATTACCACTGCCATCAGCATGACAGCAAAATCTGTAAAAACAGAATAAATCTCTAAACCTGCATTAGTGTTCAGCAGTTGCAGATGTCAGGGGAATGCTGTTCATCCATTTGGCATCAATGTGCTTACACACTTTTATTTTATATTTAGCCTTTCAGAGGAGATGGGGGTTGTGTTTTTATTTGTTTGTGGTTCTTCATTTTGATTTTTTAAACTAATTTATAGGATCATACAGAGGTAAATGTATACCTGTATAATGTAAGCTAAAGATGGCTTCATAGAGCTTTTTCCTTCCCTATCCTGATAATTCATCACCTTATAATTTGATTGCTTCTCTTGCAAGCTAGGACTGGCATTAACTGTGTGTGGTGGCACATTACAGAGAAGCTCACCAAGTGTGAAATAGGGTAAGGAAAGAGGCAGCTAAAGGTAGCTTATTGACTAGTGCTGCATTCTATTAGAGTAAACTGGAAACATCAAAATAATGATAGAAACTAATTCTGCATGCTGGTCTTGCCTTTCAGCTGCAGATTTAGTGAATTTGATTGATAGTATTTGCTTTGGCTTCAAATATAGCTTGTCCCATGTGGATGTTGTACTAAAATAATTCAGCTACATGTTTTTGGGGCTAGCTGCCTCTCTTCTGAGTGGCACAGCATCACTGTTTTTCAGGTCCTGAGATCATGAGTAAGCTTGCTGGTGAGTCTGAGAGCAACTTGAGGAAAGCCTTTGAAGAAGCAGAGAAGAATGCTCCTGCCATCATCTTCATAGATGAACTGGATGCCATTGCTCCTAAGAGAGAGAAGGTAAAGAGAGCCTTTAGGTGGTAGATTAGTATTTTTTGGTAGCAGCTGGTGTGAGTCTCTGCATTTGACTGGAGGGTAAAGCAGCATTTCCTTAACACCTGAATTCAGTTGGACACGAAGAGGGTCAGATACAGTTCATGGTGTTGTTACCATCTTGTGGCTGTTTGTATGTGCCAGCTCCGATGTGGTGCTGGCTCCTGTGCCCTTGTAGAGTTGTTGGTCTCAGTGCTGCTTTTTGTCCCCACAGACACACGGGGAGGTGGAACGTCGCATCGTGTCCCAGCTGCTGACCCTCATGGACGGGCTGAAGCAGAGGGCACATGTGATTGTGATGGCAGCCACCAACAGACCCAACAGCATCGACCCAGCGCTGCGGCGATTCGGTAACCACCCTCTCTTCCCTGTATGTCACACACTCCGTGACAGGCCATGCTTCAGGGGCCCCAGAAGGATTGAGCAGAAATTCATGCTGAACGTTTTCTATATGTTACATAAACTGTTGACTTCTCTCCAGCTCCTTGCTAGAAATTATTTTCCCGGCTTGCAGACTTTGATGTCATTTTCTGTGCCATGTTAGGTGAGAATGTGTAGAAATAATACTTTAAAGTGAGAAAAGTGTGCTAGCCTCTATTAGGTGAAGCTATTTCAGGACACGGTTAGGAGGAAATGCCTGAGGGGATGTTCATGCATTAGATTGCAGAAGGTTGTGAATTATCTGGTTTGTGTTTCTTTTATTAATGAACAGTACAGTAGATTCTGAGACTCAGGTTTTCAAAATATTAATGTCTGGTGTATGACCAGTTGGTAGAGTCTGTAATATCAAACCTCTCAAGTGTGCACGTGGAACTCTTAAATGTGTAGTGAGCCATTTGAAAGTACAGCTGTGGCTGGAGGAAAAATAGGGGTGTACATATCTTAGTGAATATTTCAGTTACGCCCTGTTTTCCTTCATGTGATTCACCACTTGGGTAATGCTGTGAAAGTTCTAAAAAATTAAATCTCTCGGTATTTTTGGACTCCTGTGACAAAGGTGGAAATAAACAAAAATATCTCATGGTATGTTGGTTCAGTGAAGCCTATTTTCCCAACAATGAGGCTTAGAAAAAGTTACTAAGTGAACAATCCTCTGTGCTGTGTAATCCCAAGCTCTTACTGTTAGTCTCACAGTAGTCTCACTTTCCCTAAATGCCTAATGCCTTTCCTCCTTCTATAATCTGCCTCTTCTGCTGTGCTGATAGATGCTGCAGGCAAACCCAAAACTCTGGGATTTTCAGATATTTTGTGGAAAACATCACTTTGTTCAGTCAGAGGAAGGCAGCAACTGCAGCTCCTCTGGCGTGCAGAATCAACAGCTCAATGTGTGCTTGTACTCCCCAGGTCGTTTTGACAGAGAGGTAGATATCGGTATCCCCGATGCCACTGGGCGCCTGGAGATCCTGCAGATCCACACAAAAAATATGAAACTGGCTGATGATGTGGATCTGGAACAGGTGAGTAATGTGCGATTAGGACAGGTTGTCCTGTTCCCTGTGCTCTGTTTTGTGCTGGAACAGTTGTAAAGCTTGATCGTACAAGTGCAGTGGCTCAATTAGGACAGCATGGAACTGCATGAATGTGTGATCTCTGGGGTTTCTCCTGACCAGTTTACCGGTGACCAAGAGTCCTCACTCACTAGTTAAGAATGGCATGGCTAAATGAAACAAATATGTATCATTCCAATCTGGAAGTGCCTTGCCACTGTCCTAGCTTTGTTTGTTATGGCATTGCCTTTAAAGTACAACAGGCTTGAAACATCTCACAGCTGGGTGAGCATAGTGGTGTCGGTGGACACCACCTGTGAGCTGGATGGTTCCTGTCAGATATCTCTGTCCTGAATGAAGAACTGCAGTCCTCAGGACTGCCTTTCTGCACACCATCTGAACTCCAGATGCAGATTGGATCTCTGGTAGGCGGTAGAAGGCACAGTGTCTTTGCCTGAGTGGTAGCACTTGTCTTGAATGTGCAGCGAAGCCCTGTTGTTGCTGTTCTCCCTTTCCAGTGGGGGACCAGAGCATGTGTTGCCATTGCTTGTGTCCCTGTGAGTCATGGTCAGTGCTCTGCTTTCAGGTGGCAAACGAGACCCATGGCCATGTTGGTGCTGACTTGGCTGCTCTTTGCTCAGAAGCTGCTCTTCAGGCTATCAGAAAGAAGATGGATCTCATAGACCTAGAAGATGAAACCATCGATGCTGAAGTGATGAACTCCCTGGCTGTGACCATGGATGACTTCAGGGTAATGCAGGAGTGCTCCTCATTCTTCTGGGTGCAATTAACTGCTTCTCTGAAGCAAAAGAATGTAACATGCTAGAATTCATATAATACTATTTCTTCTAAAAACAGTGGGCTCTGAGCCAGAGCAACCCTTCTGCTCTTAGGGAGACTGTGGTGGAGGTGCCACAGGTTACCTGGGAAGATATTGGTGGCCTAGAAGATGTAAAGCGAGAACTCCAGGAGCTTGTACAGGTAAGGCTTTACAACAGATTTTTTGCTTAGCCAGCTTATAAAATAATTATAATGATAAAATCCAGAATATCTTCAGTTTTCCTGTTTGGGCTGCAAACAGAGTAAATGCAGAGGCTTTATGGCATCTACTTAAAATGGACTATAAATACCATGCTGTTTTATCTTGGTGAACTTGGGGAGGAAGGTGCTGGGAAGCAGCATCAGGTTTTCCTGAGCTGAATTTGCAGTGACATTTTATGTGGGTGTTCTGCAACATGCAGAAACAGCCACAGTTCTGCCTCTTAAGTGGAGACCAGAAGTGGGACCACTACTGACAATCATCCTACATGGTGGCTTTATCTGCCAGGCAGTGGATGAAGGTTCTCATATAGAGAGCTTCTGAAGGGCTCCCCATCAGCCTTAGCTCAGGGACAGGTGGGAAGTAATTGTGAAACCTCTGCAAAGAAAATCTGGGACAAAATGTTACAATGTGGAAACTCCAGGTGTCTGCACTGGCATGGTTTGGGTTTGATATTCCTGCTTTTCAGCTGGCACGGTAGAAACATCCTGTCTGTGAATAAAAGAATCTAAATTTCCAGCCTAATTTTCTGATGTTAAAATCATCACCTGTCTTGTATCTGACCTTATTGCTGAGGATAAAGACTCACATCAGGCACCTTGCTGTCTCTGGAGAGCAGAGCAAATAGGTTAGGTAATGAGCTGTTCCCTTTTACTTCTGCAGAGCAGAGTGGAGCTGAGGTTAAGTGTGCTGGAAAGTACTGGACTGGTACTTAGGAAAGTACTGAACTGTACTTAGTTCCTAGAAGTAAATAGATTGTTTTAGTCACCTTTCCAAACCAGTGTCCACTTAAAAACTGCAGTGGCACCAGGCAGGATCATGTGTTTAATCCACCAGAAATCTCAGGTAGTGTTTCTAGTAGAACCAAAACTAAGTCAGAGAAATGTGTCCCTTCCCGTGGCAGAGCAGTTGGATTGGATGATCTTCTGAAGTTCCCTTCCCATCCAAACCATTCTGTACTTCCAAGGTAGCTTGTTGTGGTACATCAATAGAGGTTTCTGTTTTGTTCTCCTTCAGTATCCTGTGGAGCACCCAGACAAGTTCCTCAAATTTGGCATGACCCCATCGAAAGGGGTTCTGTTCTATGGGCCACCTGGTTGTGGTAAGACACTGCTGGCCAAAGCCATTGCCAATGAATGCCAGGCAAACTTCATTTCCATCAAGGGGCCGGAATTGCTCACCATGTGGTTTGGTGAGTCTGAAGCCAACGTGCGCGAGATCTTTGACAAGGTAAGTGTTTCTCCTACTCCCTGTGCTATCTTTGTGCTGAGGTACCCCCCAAACTTTGTCTCCACTGCATGTGTCTTACTGATTCTTGTTTCTGTCTTCTGTGTTTTCCTCACTTGCACTGAGAGCAGGAGCTGCTTTCCTGGTGTTGGGGGAATTAATCCTCTTCAGCAACATAGCTGTTGAAACTCTTTCCTCTGACTGCAGTTGGCAGATGTCTTTAGAGGGTGATAAATTCCCCAGTGCCTTTGGCAGAGCCTGTGGTTAGGAGGGCACATGTATGCTCCACACCCCTGGAAACTTAGATTGACACCTCATTAACTGCTGTCATCTGCAGATTTTCAGAATATCCTGTGGGTTCTTGTCCTGCAATATACACAGTTTAGAAAGGAGTTCATTCCTGCTCTGTTGTCCCATAGTCTCGTCTCCTGTTCTAGAAGGTGTCTGCATGGATTATCCTGTGAATCCTTGCTCTTCTGGTCAGGGACAGTGTTAGAACAAAGTTGGCAGGAGAGTGGAGAAGAATTTAGGTATGAAGGAACCTCAGGGACTGTCTAGTTCAGCTGTTTCTCCAGAGCAGGGAGATAACTTTGAAATTTCATCAGCTCTTGAATGCTTTTAGTTCTGGACATGTGTGAATGGTGAAGAATCCCTGACCTCTCTGGGCCTGTGTTCTGGCATTGGAGTGCTCTCACTGTGAAAATTTTTTTTTCTTATTTCTCAGCTGCTCACAGCTGTGCCTCCAGGTCAGGAGGCTCCCAACAACCTCCAAGCAGGGGCTGGACACGTGTGCAGAAGTCAGGGCTGCAGCAGACACCTCCTTGTGCCTGTGGTCTTTTCCCCCTTTCACTGCACACTGTGAAGAAAGACCCAGCTCTCTATAACCACACATTATGTAGCTGAAGACAAGAATTGGATCTCTCCCTCCCACTGTGTATATCTCATTTACTTGAGTGCCTGAATAACCAGTTGACATCTTCAGGTCTTGCAGGGAGAGTTCTAGTCCAGCAAAATGGCTCAGTTTTTTACTCTAGGTGTTGGAGTTACTACTTTTCTGCCTGGTTCACAATGGGGAAATCCAACTTGTTGGTCTGGAGAATTTATTGGAGGGCTTGTGTGGCAGGGGACTGCTCTGGAGCAGCTTTTCCAAGCTCTCCTCATGAAGAGCTTCTGTTACTCGTGAGCTGTGTTAATGGTAAGAAAGGCTTAGGGTGTAGTCAGCGTGCTCGTTGTTGGGCAGTATTAGCATGGAATGATGGTGCCCACTACTCTTTGCAGGCTCGCCAGGCAGCCCCGTGCGTGCTGTTCTTTGATGAGCTGGACTCCATCGCCAAGGCCCGAGGTGGGAATATTGGTGACGGTGGCGGCGCTGCCGATCGTGTCATCAACCAGATCCTGACCGAGATGGACGGCATGTCCACCAAGAAGAACGTCTTCATCATCGGTGCCACCAACAGGCCAGACATCATCGACCCAGCCATCCTGCGCCCCGGCCGCCTGGATCAGCTCATCTACATCCCCCTGCCCGACGAGAAGTCCCGGGTTGCAATCCTTAAGGCCAATCTGAGGAAATCACCAGTTGCAAAGGTAGGATCTGCACCCTGACTGCTTCTGGCTTGGGTTTGCTGTGTGCTGCTCCTGTTCCTCATAGACTGTGGACAGCACAGAGGTCTGGCGGCTCCTCTGCATAGCAGGATGGGAGAGGAAGCTGGAGCTCTGAGGTTAGATGTCAGCAAAGCTGGAAACTGGTATGCAGGCTCAGCAGCTCTTTGTCACATAATAAAGTTCTGCTCATGGTGCAGGATCAGAAAAGCATATTTGGGTGAGGTGAAAAAGATTCTTCCACTCTGGGAAAAAAATAAGTGTAGAACACACAGGTCTGAAAAACGAATTGAAGAGGAACCATTGCAGTGAGTTGTTGCTGAACCCTGTCATAGGCAAGAGCTGTGTCCCTTGCCTGGGAAGAGGCAATAATGCAGCTGAGAGTTAATCAAAGAAAAGCTGAGATGAAGTGAGAGCCCAAGCTTTTTTATGCAAGCATACCTATTTAGGTGCTGCTGAGAAGGAAAGTTTCAAAGGAGGTTGCAGTAATACCCTTTCAGTTGAGGGGGAGGAGAGGAGGAGGTCAGCTGTCGTGGTCTGCCTGTGCCCCGTGTCTATTTCCAGTCTGAAGGTGTTTTGTTTGACTCCTCGTGCTGAGACCTGAGCAAGTCATATCCTAAATCTGTAAGTGCAGAGGCATTTGCAGCCACTTTGTGGATTCTTGGTGGGTGTGAGGAGTGTAGCCTGCTTTTGTATGCGACTGACTTTTCCTGAAACAAGAATCTTAACAGCTGATCTTTCCAAAACTGGCCATAGTTAAGGCAGCACCTTGATACCCTGGGATCTGAAGACACTTCTCTGTCACTTGAAGATGTGAGGTGTAAAGGAAAGGCCTCACTTGCTTTTGTATTTTTCTCTAGGATGTTGACCTGGATTTCCTGGCTAAGATGACCAATGGCTTCTCAGGGGCTGACCTGACAGAAATTTGCCAGCGTGCCTGCAAACTGGCCATCCGTGAATCCATCGAGAGTGAGATAAGGCGAGAGCGTGAGAGGCAGACCAACCCTTCTGCCATGGTGAGTGGGACACTGAGCTCTCCCTGCCCACATGTGTGAGGTGTGATGTGTTCCTCTGTCATCCTCGGGGATGAGTGGGCTCTTGTACAAAGCGTGGAGCTGGAGCACTTTGTTCTCATCTTGTGGGAGGTTGAGGACCCTCCTGGGATGCCTCATGGTCAGCATTGCTCAGGAGGTGCCTGCTGCAGCCCTGACTCATGCAAACCTCTCCAGCCCCCGCCTTGAAGGGTGTTGGGAGCATACTGACCTGTAGGGAAGCTGTGAGCAGCAGTTGGGCCTGTGGAGCTTGGGCACACAGCTCACCTGGTCCCTCTGTCCTGCTGCAGGAGGTGGAGGAGGATGACCCAGTTCCCGAGATCCGCAGGGATCACTTTGAGGAGGCCATGCGCTTTGCTCGCCGCTCTGTCAGTGACAATGACATCAGGAAATACGAGATGTTTGCACAGACCCTACAGCAGAGCCGTGGCTTTGGCAGCTTCAGGTACCTGTGGGGTGTGAGGGGTGGGCAGTGTGGCTCAGCCAGCTCCCAACACAGCACTGGGGCAGCTTTCTGATGGGTTCTGGGCAACAAACCTCTTTTGCACTGCACATTCCTATTCGGCCCAGCGTGTAGAGCACCACTACACAGTTTGGAAGGTGTAGGCTGTGCTGCAGGTTGGTCCTGAAGTCCCTTTTTTCCTTTTAACTCAAGCGACAGCCAGCAGCCATAAGCCCTTCGACCTTCCCTAAGGCTTCATCCCATTCCTTCTTGCCCATCCTAGTTGTCACTGGGGGTTGATGCAGAGGGAGGGGATGGTGCTGAGCTGCCAGGAGGCTTTTGAACAACATTTCTTCTCTCCTGTCCTACACTGCTGCATACAGGTTCCCATCAGGCAACCAGGGTGGCGCTGGTCCAAGCCAAGGCACAGGAGGTGGCAGCGGGGGCAACGTGTACAGTGAAGACAATGACGACGATCTCTACGGTTAACTCACTGTCCTCGGTGGACCAAACTCCACACCAGGCCACGTTGTACAGGGAAAAATCCAATGTTCAGTGGACTCTTGGCTTCTTCATTCCTCAGTCAGAACAGTGTAGCTGCACGTCAGACTTTGTACAGGGAATGTTTTCTGCAAACACAAATCCAGAACGGTGTTCAGTTGGGAGGCAGACAGTGAATTAACAAGGAGGTGAACTGACTTAATTTCTGAGAAATTTCTGTTTAGTTTATGTGGCAGAATCAGCAGCTTTAGCAAAGGGTACAACGCTAGCCTGTATTAAAAAAATAAAACCCCACAAAAAATAATAAAAAAAATTAATAAAAATCCCACAAAACTCTAGCAAGGTCCTGGCAGTTCCTTTGTGTGGTGCTGGCACTGTCTAAACCCATGTCTCTGGTGCTGTCCAAGCACTCCTTGCTCTGGTGGAACCCATCTGTGTATGTGTTCCCCTGCTGTGGGCAGGGCTGCTCTTCATGCTTAACACCTCTTAGCTCTGTTAATGGAAGAAATGGGTTTGGCAGGGTCCCTGCCCTGCCCTGGCTTGGCAGGAAAAGCCTGGCAGCAAGTACCTGTGTTGCTTCTCCAGGCTGGCCATGAGCTGTCAGGTCTCTTGCTGCTGTGGCTCTGCAGCAAAGGACCTTTCCAACAATCCCAGTTTCATCCAGGTACAAGGGGCACTTGAGGTGTCTGGGGTTGTGGCACAGTGTCATGCCACTGGTTGGGGAGAGAGAAGCTTCAACACATTCCATGTATCCCAGTTTCTGATGTTTATCTTGGATCTCTCGTGCCAGATGGCCTTGTGTTGTGACCCAGACTCAGTAGCTGAGTTCTGATCGTGGTTTTTCTTCCTTTTCACCTGTTTGGCCTCCCTGCCTTCCTGCTTCGTTTATTTTTCCTTCTGTGAACTGAAGAATGTGCTACTGCTGCACTTGGTTGTTTTGTGTTGGGGAAGCCCTTGGTCGTAAGGAGTAGGAACAGGACAAGAGGTTGGATATGGCTGAGCCCTCAGCCTGATGGGGGGCAGTGGCTGAGGTTTGCACAGAGCAGCTTTTAGGGAATGCAAGAACTGAGGGTAAGGAGTTCTGCAAGGAGGGTAAAACGCATTTTGTGTGGCAGAATGTTTCCCAGGCCTTCGGGGCTGAGCCACGGCGGGGAGGGCAGGAGTTGTGTGGGGCTGGGCTGTGGCGATTCTGTTCCAACTGGCACATCTTGAAGGGCTCCATCAAGTCATCTGTATTTAAGAGGAGAGGATTTAATGGCAGAAGGACAGGACTGGGTGTGAGAGGGGGCTTGTGCAGGGCCGTGGGGATAAGCACAACGAAATTGGGAACGCTGCGTTTAAATAGCACAACCTCCTGTGGGGGAGGAGGCGGTGCAGGGCCCAGCGGACGGGCTGGCAGCTCACCTGCACTGTCCTACTTGGGAGCTGTCTGCCAGCACCACCGTCCCTGTCCTCATGCCACTTCTGCTGGGGAAATTGCTCCTATGGGGCTGCTTGTGGCAGCAGGGCTGAGGCTGGAAGGGCTGGTGCTTCCCCTGCCTCGCTCCATCCCGTTTTTGGGTTTAACATCACCTTTCTGCCCCAGGGTGGAGTCTCCTCCCTGAAATCTGCAGGGACAGATACCAGCTTTGCTTTGGGCACAGGGAACTAGACCCAGGTGCTTTCTGCCACCCAGGAAAGGAGCTTTCCAGGACTCCCCAAAGTCTTCCACAGCCTTTACAGGGGTTCTTCCTGCCAGTTTAAGAACATCACCACCCAGCAAGTTGAGGGCAGCTCCATCCTGGCATCTCTGTGCTGTGGAGGCTGGAGCAAGGAGGACATGGGGTGGTGGGGTGTGTGCCCCACCTCCTGGCAGCCCAGACCTTCCCCACTGCCTCTCCTAGCTGCAAAAGCTAATTAAATCCAGCAGAGGGGCTGGAGAACCTTCTTTCTTCACTGCCATCTGTGGGACATGGCTTCCAGAGAGGGGACAGCACCACAGGATTTCCGAGAGCATCTACCCCTGCTCTGAGCTATGGAAACCTGCTGGAGGGGCTGAGGGTGTCCTGCAGATCAGCACTCACAGTCCCCTCCCTGTGAACCTCAGCAGCCCCAGGCAAGGAGTTGGTATCGAGGACTGGATTTGTCCCCAGCCCTGCCCCTTTCCAGGACTCCTCCAGCAGAGACCCCGGTCACTGCCAGGGCCGGAGTATTTCTGCAGCACCATTCTTTCCTGCCCAGATCCTTGCTGCAGGGACAGCAGCTCCCAAAGGTGCTGGGAGGGGAAGATGCTGTTGGCTCAGGCTTGCCCTGGAGGGTGTGGGATTAATGAGGGGGAAACTGAGGGCATCCCCTTCCTTTGCTGACATGATCAGCAGCTCCCTGTGACTCCCTGTGGCCCCAGAGCCCCTTCACTCCCTACAGCCAGGCCCCATGGGGCCCATTGGACTTGATGGGAGCCACAGTCCAGTCATGCTTGATGCAGGGTGGGAGACCCCTCTCAGGCCATGGTGTTGGGGTTAGAGGCCGGTCCCTGATCCAAGAGACAGGGACCCTCCTGCACCACCCCAGAACCCTCTGGGGCCAGCAGGTGCTCCGACCAGCAGGGGGCCAGAAGTGACCCTCTCAGCAGGTCCCCATCCTGCTCCAGGCAGGCATGGATGTGCTGTGGCATCCCTTCTCCACTGGCATCACTGGCCCCCAGGACAACCCTTTCCCTTGAACCCCCAGCCCATGTGCATCCTCTCCCCATGGCTGTCCTTGTCCCACAGGCATCCCTCTTCCATGGGCATCCCCTGCACTGCGGGTCCCCATTGACATTTCCTGCCCCATATGTATCGCTTCCCCATGGATGTTCCTACTCCAAGGGCTTCTCCTGCTGTGGAGGTTTGAGCCCAGCTGGTAAATCAATTCCATTCAGCTGCTCATTCACACCCCACCTGCAACAACTCCCTGGTAGATTCACTGGGCATGGTGTTCTATGGCACGGAATATCCCTTTGGCCAGTTTGGGTCAGCCCTCCTGGCCCTGCTCCCTCCTGGCTTCTTGTGCACCTGCTCACTGGCAGAGCACAGGACACTGAAAAGTTCCTTTGTCCCTCAGAAATATGGATGGTTTCTGCCCTGTGTAGCTCCATGACTTTAGGGTGCACTGTGTGGGATAGAGGATAGAGGCAGGGCCCTTCTACTCCTGGTCATCAGATTTGACACTCACTTCTCGTAGAAATGGAACCACAGAACATCCTGAGTTAGAATGTACCCATCATGACCATCAAGTCCAGCTCCTGGCATGGTAGAGGACATCCCCAAGGGACACACAACATGCCTGAGAGCATTGTCCAAACACATCTTGAACTCTGTCAGGCTTGGTGCTGTAACCATCTTCCCTGGGGACCCTGTTCCAGTGCTCATCAGCCCCTCTGGGTGAAGAACTTTTACAACCTAAATCTCCCCTGACACAGCTTCATGCTTGCCATAGTTTCAGGAATACTATCAATCCTTCAACTCTGTCTAGGAAACTACCCACTGGACAGCAAATACATTGGGCAGCAAATACTCTGGAAGAACCCTCATTTGTGATTGTTTTCCTTTACAATTTCCATACCTGTGTCTCCATGGTCAAGGTAGGTTTTTCTTCCCAAATTCTAGTGTCCTCTTCATATTCTTGCAGGTAAAACCACCAGGTACCCCCATATGCTCCCTCTTCCCTGAAAGGGTGCCTGCTGTTACCAGCCCGGAGTAATGGAGGGCTTCAAAAGACAGAAGGCAGGAAGGAATTACAGATGTGGATGCCCCAGCCCTAGGAATGTCCAAGGTCAGGCTGGAGGGGGCTTTGAGCAACCTGTTCTAGTGGAAGGTGTCCCAGCCCATGGCAGGGGGCTTGGAATGAAATGAGCTTTAAGGTCCCTTCCAACCCAAACCTTTTCATGACTGATTCTGTGAAATAAGGGAGGTGCAGGAAAATGTTTCACCCATACTTTGACTCTCCAAGGAAAAAGGCCAAAGGTGCAGTTATGAACAGTTCCCAACAGATGGCTCCCGAAATACAGATGGAATGGCAGTGCTGAGTGCTTGTATCAGATTTGTCTCACAAATGGAGATTCCATTGTACCAGTGGATTCAGGGGCCAGGGCCAATTGTGTGAGGTTCAGACAGGCCAAGTGCCAGGTCCTGTCCCTGGATCACAACAGCCCCCTACAGCTCCAGGCTGGGACAGAGTGGCTGGAAAGCTGCCCCGTGGGGAAGGACCTGGGGGGGC
>VZTZ01048394.1:28406-39198 GCA_013400955.1 Drymodes brunneopygia
GAGGCAGAGTGGGCCGAGAAAGGTAAGAAATATAAAAATTCTCCTGATGGAAATCCAAAGGTTTTAAAAAAATACAGTATTTGAAAATGGAGCCACTAAACAGACTGCCTCATGCATCTCCCAGCTCTGCCCTGATGTCCAGAAACACCTCCTGAATGAATTGTCCCTGTAGAAAAATATATACACACACCTCTCTCTTCTTATTAGAATCCCTAATTTGACCTGAAACACTAGTGAAACCCACAGCTCTGCTCACGCTTGGCTCTGCTTTTGCACCCAGATTAGTGCTACACGCACACACAACCCCACTCTGGGGGTTTGCTGTTCGTGTGGCTGAATCATCCCCCTTTCGAAAAAAGCCTGGGTGCGTCAGGCCAGTATCCCCAATACAGGCAGAGAAAAACCCTTACGAAGTTTATCTAATGAGCTCTATATATATGTATTTAAAAAATAAAAGCAGCAATGCAAACTCAACACATCTGAAAAAAGAAAGCTCCACCCTGGGCTTTCCCCCCTCCTCCTGCTGGCTGGGGCCCTGTGGGCAGCAGGTGCAGGCAAGTGCTGCCCACGGGCACTGGGGACATCCCAGTGGCAGGGGGACATCCAGGGGCAGGAGGCTGGATGGACCATCCCCACGTGCTCCGTTGTTTGGCACAGCCGAGGCTCGGTGTAGGCTTGGCACAGGAGAGTGGGCCACGGTCGGATTCGGTACCGTGGCCCCAGGTGAGAAATTGTCCGGCTACTGGGGGGGCCACCGCAGGCAGGAGTGATCGGCACCGCGGTACAGCCGGGACCCCAAACAGCAGCAAGTATCAAAGAGGGGAAGAGAAAAACCAGCAGCGGGGATGCCAGATCCTGCGGAGTCCTATTTACACAGCGCCGGACCCCAACAAGTCCAGCTTCTTGTGGGAAGAGTGGCCTGAAAAGCAGGTGACATAAAAAACCCACAACACGACGCACCTCCTGGGGCAAAGGGCCCACGGCTCTCGCTTGTGCGAGGCAAAAAAGATGGACCTCTAGGGAGAAAGAAAATGTTTGGCAGTTGGGAGAGCTGTGGCAGACAGGAGTCTCCCCATTGCTGGAGTAAGAAAACGGCCAAGAAGGATGGACAGGGGGTGGGTCGGATGGGTTTTTTGGGGGAGACAAGTAGTGTGAGGGGTTGGGGTTTTTTTTTTTTGTATTTAAAAGTGCTGTGGCACCTTGGCTCTGTACAGGCCAGGTGTTGTGGCACATGCGTTTGGAGTATTGCTGCTTTGGAGGAGAGTCCCCGGGCTCTAGGAGCATGGGAGGTGCTGCTTGAGGATCTGTCTTGTCTGGGGAGCTATTCTGTCTGGGAAGCGGATTTTGAACTCCACAATCAAGTCTCCTCGCTGGCTGGGAGCCTTGGGGAAGGGCAGCCCCTCCCCACGTAGTCTCTTCACTGTCCCCGGCTTGATGATGTCGTTGCAGGGAAGCGGGATCACCCGTCCATCGATGGTGGGAATGTTCACGGTGCAGCCGCACAAGGCCTGAGGGAGGAAGAGGGGACAGGCCATCAGATGGGGCTGACACCCCAAAGCATCCCTGACAGCCACACCCTGTCCCCGCACTGGCTGCTCCCAGGGTTGAACCACCCAGCTCCCTTCAGATGCTGCCCAAGAGCACTGGGTGATGCTCACCAGTGCAAGCACAGCTCTCTGCTGGTGTAAGCCTGGCCCAACCACTTTGAACTGGGCTGCAGGAGCTGTGCAGGAGAGGGGTGCCTCAGGAGAGGGGGTGCCCCAGCTCTCATGGGAGGAAGGACTCCCCTCCCCACCTCCTGAGCTGCTCAGAAGGCACCACCAGCAAGCGCTCAGTCACCCACAGCAACAGCACAGGCTAAATTTAGCCCCTTTCCAGCCTCGTCGCCCAGCCTCGGGCAGCCGAAAATCCAGCTGAGATCATGAGATGCCGCCATGGCCCATCAGCTGTCACCCTCCAGAGCACGGCAGCTCTGCCCGATGCTGGGGTTATCTATAGCACAGTTATCTATGTCCCATCCCCGTCACCGACAGCCACCACAGGGCTACGCCTGTGTGGGACAATGGTGTGGCTGTGGTACTGAGCCTCCCTTGGAGCTGGGGTGCTGGAGGAGCTGATTCCTGTTTCCCATCCCATGGCATAGCCAAGAGCTGGTGTGGGGGTGCCACCCTGCTGTACCCCAGCCCCCAGCAGCAGCCGCACACTGGCCTGCATTGGCGAGCCACGTGACATGGGAATGCAGCAAGAAAATCCTTGTGTCCTTAAATAACTCAGACAGTTCTGTCGTTCATGTGGGCAGGATCGTCTCCAGGCTTCCGGCAAGGGCTGAGCGAGAGGACTGCGGAACGATGCTTCTGGAAGGGGGTGGGGGCTGGGGGGCTGCTGAGCTACAGCCTCGAGTTTCCATGTGGGGGCTGGCACAGGTTTGTCCCTCTGAACTGGGTCCTGGGGTCCCAGCCCTCCCAAAACACAATGCAAGGGGGAGCAGAGGAAAATGCAATTGCTGTTTCTGGGTTGGGTGGGTGGATTGTTCTGCATTTCCCTCCCCAGGAAAAGTCACCAGAGGCAGAGCAGCAACAGATACCAGAAGCATCTCATGCTGGCCACTGGCTCTGCAATGATGGATAGGGCTTCTGCAGCTCAACTAAGGCTTTGAACCAGAGGGTTTGCAGTGAGATCTGTGCCAGAGCTGTTTGGGGGTCTCTGGTGAGTGCAGAACAGAGAAAAATGTCCTGTCTCCCTGCATGGCTCATCTGCACAGGCCTCCTCCTGGAGAGGGTGTCCTCCAGGGATGAAGTCTTCAGCCTGCAGGAGGATGCCATCACCAGCTCCATGTGAGCAGCAGGTGCTTGGCTGCTATCCAGCAGGTTGGGTGGGAAACAAAGGACAATCTCCCCACATCAAGAAGTTGTGCTGTCCACTCAGGCAAGGCTGCCAAAGCCCTCCTGCTCGCTGGTGCTCAGAGCTATGTGCCATGGCTGCCTGTGCCCACGTGTGCCAAAAAAGGACACCTCCAGCCACAAAATAGAAAGGAGAACAAGAACTCCCTATAAGAACACGTGGATGGGGAAAGCAGACAGAGATGTGAGCAGAAGCGGGCGGTAACAGCAAAGGCAGACAGGATCTTAATGTTTCCTTCCCAGAGCCAAGACGCAAGAATCCGAGGCGATCGCTCCTCCACCGTATGTCCCTGTTTTTCATTCTTCTTGCTCAACTTTGCTGGCATTTGGGAAAACGGTTGCTGAAGGAACACCAGTAACCACAGGAGCTACCCCGCATCCTAGAAAGAGGCTTGGTTTATCCCTGGGGATGAAATCACCCTGGGTTTGAGCACCGTGCTGCGCGAGCAGAGCTTTATCTAGGTCAGCGCTGGGTCCTCCTCCGCTCGCAGCGGGGAGGGCGTCGCCACCGGCCGCGTCCCAGCCGGGATGAGCCGAGGCACGGGTGCTTCGAGGAAGGTGACGCCAGGTAAAGGATGCAAAGTGGAATGGTCCGAGGGCAGGCATTAGGCAGTAGCAAGGAGGGCAGGACGCCCTGCTGGCAGCGCTGCCTCCCGGCAGAGGCAGCTGCTGGTGGAGCCGTGGGTCTCCTCTCTCCCGCGGCTCCCTGCTGTGGCACACGCCCCTGATTTTAGGAAGGAAGACAACGAGTCCCTGGAAAAGCATTCCTACATCTGTGATTCTGCAGTAGACAGGTGGCAAAAAAGCCTGCACTGGCCAGGCACCCAGCAGGCCTGGGACTTGCGGGCTGGGAGGGCTCTCCAGCACCCCCCACCTTGCAGCTTTCCTGATGGCTATGTTCTCTCGGGGCAGTGGCAGAGACCAAAACTCAGGCTAGAAAAGGCAGCCTTGCAAGGAGGAAGGTGCAAGGAGAGCACTCAAGGCTACAGCCAGAGGCTGAGGAGATGGAGAAGTTGTGCTCTGTCACATACTGAGGTGGTAGCATACAGAACTGGAGAGCTCCCAGCATCTTCTTGTGCTCCAGAGCACTTAAGGAACTTCTTTTCCTGGAAGACAAACGCAGCAGAGTATCACACTGCCCTGGCAAGTAGCAGGCTGGGGAGCAGCCAGACCAGCAGCTCCATGAGGATGCCCAGCATGTTGGGCTTGTGCTGGGGAAGGTCAGAGACCAGAAATTCCAGCTGAAAGATATGAGGAATTTGCCTGGACCAGCAATTTTCTGCTTGGTGACTGCATTGTGCAAACCTACTGCCAGAATGCAGGCCTCGCTCATGGAGCTCACAGATGTCCAACACTTCTGGTGCAATAGTATGTGGAGCTGGAGCCCCTTTCTCTGGTTCCTGCCCAAAGATCAACTCCAGGCAAGTGTCCCTTCAGCCTGACCAGTGCACAAACTTGGGCCACATGGTCTGGGCATAAGCACAGCCAGCTCAGGGTTAACTTCACAGATAAGAGGAAAGAACAAAAGGAAATATCTGAGATATGGCATGCACAGCTCCATAAATAAGGCAGTCTCTCCCGAGTATTTCTGGATAGGCCAGGAGAACCAGCTACTGCAGGAATAAACGTCTGCACTTTGAACTGAGAGGGAAACTCTACTCCTGAGTCTGCAGGTTAAGTGGAGCTGAGTTTGCTTCAGGAGTGCCCAGCTCTGCCTGGCCCACGTGGTTTTTGTTCCCAGTACACCTGGTCACAGCCCGAGCTGGGATGCAGAACTCTCCTGACTTCTTGGCACACTTCACAAGATCACATGTTCCTGCCTCAGGTCTGGCCCATTGAGCTTATTTCTATTAAACGCATTTGAGAACATAAATCTGCCTTCAGGAAGGAAAAAAAAAATCATCTCATTAAGAAGACAGACAGCGTCTACCGTCTGAAAGGAACAGCAAATGGCAGCTGCCAAAAATGTCAACGTTAAATGCAGCTGCCAGCTGGGATTTATTAAAAGGTAGTTTTACAGCAGCAGTGGCGAACAGCACATCTTGTACTGAGGTAATCTCCCCTTTCCTCTCCCACCTTCATGCAGATTGCTGGATGAATCTGATGCATCCATCCAGCCCTGCCGTGACCTCCAGAACTGGCAGCATGGAAGTGTTGAGTTTTACTTATTGCCTGGGTATTTAATTTGCTTCGTTTCTTATCTAAGAAAGTCAGAATCAAGGAAAACAGCTAAAGCACTGCTCAGGGAGGACGAGCAATCACTTTCCTCCACGTGATTCTGCTCTCTGCCCATGGGGAGAGGCACCTGGTGCAAACCTAGGCAGTAACTAAGCCACTGCAGGCTCTGCTACAAGAAAAGCACACATCAGACCAATGCCAGCCAACCTGGGTTCTCCCTTGTTCCTATAGAAGATGTGGGCTCTGTTCCACATGTGAATACCCTACACTAAAATAGAAAAACAAGACATATGGAGAAGGGAGAACATGGATAAGCACCACCTGTATTGGCTCAAGAAGTGAGGTGTGTTCAGCAGGAACTGCAGTGTCAGTGTCTCACACCCAGCATGGAAGACAAGCACCTCCAAAACCAAGACCAAGTTGGCCTCAGCAGCTCCTTTCTTGTCATGAGACCTACCTGGTCCTTCCTATCCAGAGCAGGAGAAGGACTGACTCCCATCACGGCCTCAAATGCCATGAACCAGCACCACCTCCCATCCCATGGGATTTACCACCCGTTCCCACCTCTTTAAGACTGATGTTCGCTGTGTAGATCACATTCGTCCCGTCCCTCTTGAAGTGCGAGTGAGGCTTGTCCTTGAGGATGAAGACGATGTCCGCAGGGATGTTGTCTGGAGTGGCATCCCCTTCTTTGGGGAATGTGATTTTGGTTCCCTCCTTCCAACCCCGTTTGATGACAATGTTTAGAATCTTGTCCTCAGTCCGCATGGTCCGGCCATCAGCATTGAGCCTTCTGCGAGTAATCTTCATCCTCTTGGTGGATCCGTGGTAGATCTCTTCCAGGGACACCTTGAGCTCATGGATGACAGGTGGGTCTTGGACCTTCCTCCGCGTGTGCAGGGACTCCTGGTGCCGCCGGTGAACCCCGTTAATGCCGTTGAAGCCGAACCGGCCGAAGGCACTGAAAGGGTCGTCGTCGTCATCCATATCCATGTCATCCTGGTCAAAGCCATTGAACATCCGGGAGCGGCTGCTGGCAAAGAAGATGTCAAAAGGGTTGGAGCCTCCGAAGAAGGATGCAAAGGTGGCGTGGGGGTCTCCATGGAAGGTGTAGTGGAAGGTGTTCCCTGAGCCACCTGAAGAGCCACCTCCAGTTTTGAGGCCTGGAAGAGAAGGGGGAAGAGGAGACATGAATGCTCTCTGTGGGGCAATGCTCTGCTAGGACTGCACTGCCCAAGTGGGAAAATGGCCTCTGTCACCTCCAGGCAGTTCTTCCACCCTCTCCTGAGTGTGCAGATCACTTCTCCAGCCCAACCACCCTGAAAGCACCATCCCATGACACACAGTCCTACCCATATACCCTGCAAGCTCAGAAACTATTCTGGTTTTGTTCCCTCTATCCCTACTGAAGGACCTCTTTGATTCTTTCCACCCAATTCACCTGATTTTAATTTAAAACATACCCTGATCAGCCCATCTCCATTTTTCCCCATGAGCAGGCTCCTTCCTGTCCAAATAGCCTTGTCTCTGAGACTGGATATTAGGAAAAATTTCTTCACAGAAAAGTTGGTCCAGCATTGAAACAGGTTGCCCAGGGAAGCAATGCAGTCACCTTGGAAGTGTTCAAAAGGTGTGTGGATGTGGCACTTAGGGACATGGGTTAGTGGTGAACATGGCAGTGCTTCATTAAATGATGTCAGAGATCTTCTCCACCCTCAGTGATTCTATGGGCAGGTGGAGGTGAGCAGACCTCCAGGTCTGCATGCAGCTCCCTGCATACTGGGTGTATAAAATGCCAGGTAAGTCCCAGGTTTGGATCATTTGGCAACCTTTCCCATGGGAAACTCCGCTGCCAGGTCCCAGACTGAGCCTTATGTCACTGCAACTCCTCCCAAGTCCCAAGAAGTCAAGGCACATGACAAGTGCCCCCCAAAGAGGTCACACATGCTCTGCAAGGCTATTTTTGACCAGGAGGGTTGGGAAGGGTTAAGCCAAGCCTAGCTCAGGGACTATTTTCAGGGCACACCAGTGACAGTGAAGGACTATTTCTGACAGGCTGTCCTTTGTCCCAGCCCCCCACACCCCTTCTGCAGCAGGACAAGTTCAGGGGTCTCTTCTGAGTGCTGAAGTCAGTGTTCTGGGTGGGCTGAAGAGGCTTTCACTCTTCTCCTTGTCTACACAGCATGTGGAACCCAGAAGCTCCTCAAAATACTGATCTCTGGTGCTCAAAAAAATGGAAAACAAAAGGTGTGTGAGGGGTCATAAAGCATGAGAGGTTCAACACTGATGGGACATGGGGGAAGATGGTCTTTAACTTGATGGGGCAGTGAGGGAGGTCTTACCCTCTTTCCTTAATTCACTCTTATTTTAGATGCCTGCAGGCAATGGGGATTTTGCCAAATCTCCAGTGAGCCCCATTCCTAATAGATTGTACAGCCAGGAGGTTTCACCTTTAATCCCATGACGCCAGCCTGAGCAGGGTCTGATTTCAGTGAGGCCTCCCAGGAAAAGCTGGTTTCCCACTTGACACAGTCTCTTCTCATTTTACAGGGCGGCAAATCACTGTGCCTGGTGCATCCATCATAGCCCTGACATAACTAACGGGTCAACAATTAACCCACTGCTGCTTAATCCTGCCGGTGGCTTGTGAGGGGATGCACCTGCCCCAGAGAGGAGCTGCCTCTTCCACCCAGCAGCCTGCTCCTGCCAGACCTCCTGCTCTTTTAAGCACCCGAGTCCTGGGCTGATTAATGCAGATGCTATTCAGCACTCTCCTCGAATGGGGTTGCACTCTTCCATCTTCGACTAATAAGGCCGCCTGCGTTGGAGCAGCTCTCCTCCTCCTCCTCCTCCTCTGTGCCAACCACCAGACAACAGCAGCCGCTTGGTTTCAAAACAAGGGCCTATTACTTAAATTGGGAAAAGCTTTGAATCCTGTAGGTCAGCCTGTACCAGGGAGGACAGCGGGAGCAGTGCCCAAGTGCAGGGGGAATGTGGGCAGAAGCAGTACATCTCTGCTGTGTTATTTAGGTCATTTAAAAAGCTGCTGACGAATTTCCCCAGGTATAACCCAGGAGGTGAGCTCCTTCCATTTCTCAGCTGGTGCCCAGGGTTTTGGAGCAGAGGACAGGGGGAGCCACCTCAGGAAGCTAGTTGCTGGAAAAGTGCAGGACAAATTGCTGGAAAAGTGAAGCAGCCTGGGGAGGAGCAGGATGAGAGGTGATTTCTGACACCCGTGGAGCCTTCTCTCTCTCCGATTTTTTGGCAACCAGTCCCATCTCAGGAGCAGGCATGAAACACTGAAACACTTCTCTGTGAAAACCCTCCCTCACCTCTAAAACTGATTTGGACCCCACATCCCTGCCTCCCAGTGGGCAGTGCTTATCCCCTTACCTTCCTCCCCATACTGGTCGTACACGGCTCTTTTCTTGGGGTCACTCAGGACATCATAAGCCTCTGCAATCTCCTTGAACTTCTCCTCAGCATTGGGGTCTTTATTCTTATCAGGGTGATATTTCAGGGCCATTTTCCGGTAGGCTTTCTTGATTTCATCTTCATTGGCACCACTCTGGATGCCCAAAATCTTGTAATAGTCCTTCCCCATGACGGCGACGCTGCCGGGAGCTGAGTACTTATTCCTGAAAGGAGAAAGACAGCTCTTCGTAAAGTGAATATCACACTGGGGCAATTGGGGATGGGACTGGCACACACTTATCGCGGAGCTGATGCTCCCTGTGTCCCACGGGCCAGCAGCACCAGAGCCGGCTCAAGTCCACGCTTCCCAACAGAAGTCAGAGCCCCGGTGCCAGAATGTGTCCCAGCTCTGGTTTTATCCCACTGAGCTGCACGGCTGGGATGGACAGACTCATCTCTCAGGCTGAGAGGGAGAGAGAGCTCAAGTCAGGGCACGGCGCTATTATAGGGGCCACGCCACTGCTAACGTCAGGCCAGGACCACGTCCCTGTCCGTCCCCTCTGGCTGAGTCAGGAGGGCTGAGCTATGTCCAAATGTAGCTGCTGGCCTGTGTCCACCCCCTTGCCTGGTTCTCTCCCAGCTGGGGACCTGAGACCCAAGTCAGGGTGATGACAGCAGGTTTTGGAGGCTGAAGGCAGTGGCAGGGACCACACTGTGCCTTCACCTTAAAGGAACTTCAAACATTTTGTTCCTGAAAGCAATTGGCATTCAGCTGGAGATAAGCGCCTCCGGCTGTCAGAGCCATAATTTGTATTTAGCGGAGAGAGAACGGAGCCGTTAGACAGAAACATCTTGTGATGGTGGGAGGGCTTTTTTTCTTTTTTTGTTTTAAAAAAAACCCAACACTTTCTAGCCTGACTTGCACTCCCCGAGAGCCTCCAACTGGATCTTGCAGTAAGCCAGGAACTCAGGGCTCACTCGCTCCATCGCGCGGGGGCTGAGGCCGTGCCCATGCCTATACTAAGGCATGGAAAACCCGGTGGCCGTAATTCATCCCCCAGTCACTGCTGGAGTCACAGCCACCCAGGGAGCAGCCAGGGGACATGGCAGGGCTGCTCCTCCAGGCAAAAGCTAACAAGTCCCATGCTTCTCCACGGATGTTTTCCACTGCTCCTCGACTTTTGGTTATCTGACAGCAAACACTTGACCTCATGAACCTCAGGGTCTGGCCTGGCCCCTCTCACACTCAGTGCTGACCCTGCTTCTCCCAGGTGCTGCCCCAGCAGACCTGCACTCCCACAGTTCACATCCTGCTCTCTGCTACAGTCCAGGTTTCATCCCATCCTTGCTCCAAACACACCTGAGCTGCCTCAACACACTATGCCCCTCTAGCAGATGGATTTTGGCATGGAGTGTGAGCCTCAGCCCTTTTCTTCGCCATCATGCAAGCTACCAGATGTTCTCTACATCCTTACTCTATCCAGGAACTCCCACTGGAGGTCACAGAGGGACCCCCCAACCACCACAGCTCAATCAAGGGTGGCTGTGCTCCATGCCTGGCTGCTACACTAAGTCACTGGCAGTCACACCAAGCATCCAACACTTGCCTTGGGCCATGCTTTGGGCAATGACCACCTACAGGAGCTTGAAAATTGGTCCCACATTTGGTCCCTCCATCCAAACTACCAATTTCTGCTTTTTTTTGCTCCAGCCATAGAGGAGGAGCTTTGCTGTAGAAAGGGAGGGGGGCTAAGGCACCCCTGAAGGACACAGGGAGGGGAGATGGGAGCATCTGCAAACACTGTACAGCAGCCCAGGTGGCACAGAAGAGGTGGGAGGAGCTCCCTGGGGGCATAAAGAGTATCTGACAGCGTCTCCTGTGGCAGCTCCCAGATGCCGGCACATTTCTATACCAGCTCCTGCGTGCAGAGATGCCAGCAGCACCCAGCCCACGCAGGTGCTGGGGGATGCACTCCCCCAAACCCACACCCACCTCCCCATTTACCCTCCCCAAGTGGCGGTGGGGACTGTAGGAGACCCTGGGGTGAGCAGCAGGCAGGAGAGACAAGAGCTGTACTGTCCATTCTCCCCACCAAGGGTCACCCCAACACCCCGCTTCCCCACAGCAGCCTCCAGTGGAGGGCGGGGGCTTCCTGAGACCAGTACTGGGACAAGGATTTGACCCTGTCTGGATGCTGCCAACCCTCTCACAGCGAGAGCAAACCAAGCAGTGCTAAAGACAACCCCATCACACCCTACCCCCAGCAACAGAGCTGACAAACCTTCTACTGCTGCTGCCC
>VZTZ01048394.1:44300-63357 GCA_013400955.1 Drymodes brunneopygia
AGGCGTGACGTCACCGAGGAGCCCCGCCTCAAGCCGATCGTGTGCGCGCCCCCTCCCCCGCCGCCCGCGGGCCCGGGGGCTCAGGGAGCGGGGGACGTGACCCGGCCCCGGGGGATGTGACCCGGACCGGGGCGGCACAGCGGCGCTGGGTGGTTCTCACAGCGCCGCGGGCACCCAGCAGGCTCTCGGAGGCTGGGGGATACACACGGCCCGTGTCCCGTCTGCCATGGCCTGGCAGCCCCTCAGGACCCCGGCACAGGCAGGGCTGTCGCGGTGTAGAATGACCGAGTGAGTGAGGTTGGAAAAGACCTCTGAGCTCAAGTCCAACCTATGAGCAGACACCACCCTATCAGCCAGACCATGGCACTGAGTGCCAGGTCCAGTCTTTTTAGAAACACCTTCGGGGATGGTATCTCCACCAGCTCCCTGTGCAGCCCATTCCAATGCCCAGCCACTCTTTCTGTGAAGAAATTCTTCTAACGTCCAACCTAAACCTCTCCTGGTGCAGGTTGAGGCTTTGTCCTCTTGTCCTGTCACTTGTTCCCAGGGAGAAGGGACTGACCCCCACCTGGATGTGTCAGGGAGTTGTACAGAGTGGTAAGGCCCCCCCTTGAGCCTCCTCCCGGTTAAACACCCTGAGCTCCCTCAGCTACTCTTCATCAGTGTCGTGCCCCAGACCCTTCCCCAGCTCCATTGCCCTACTCTGCTGAAGGAGGTTCAAGGTCCTGGAAGCACTTGGTAGGGCTGGGAGGGCTGGATCCAGGCTGCAAATTGTGAGGAGGTGTCTGGAAGGCACTGGAGCAGTGGGGCCATGCTGTGGGGATGCAGGGCAGAGTAGGCATCCCAGGAACCCTGCCTGCATAAGGTGTGCCCTGCTCCATGTGGGATTCGTGGGGGCAGGAGGGACAGCAAGTCCCTGAGGAGCTTGAAAAGGACATTGCGGCGCTGGAGTGAGTCCAGAGAAGGGCAATTGAGCTGGTGGAGGATCTGGAGCAAAAGTCCTGTGAGAATTGGCTGAGGAAGCTGGGGGTGTTTGGTGAAAAGGAGGCTCAGGGGCACCTGTCACTCTCTGCAACTCCCAGACAGGAGGTTATACCCAGATGGGGGTTGGTCTCTTCTCCCAGGCAGGCAAGGACAGGACAAGAGGGCAAAGCCTCAAGCTGTGCCAGAGGAGGTTTAGGTTGGACATTAGGAAGCATTTTTTCACAGAAAGGGTGATTAGACATTGGAATGGACTGCCCATTTGTGGACTCCAGGTGGTGGAGTCAACTGCCAGGGTCCTTATGTAACAGAGGGTGGCTGAGACTCTTCAGACGTGTCAGGCTGTGAGGGCTGACATTGTGCTGTGCTTCTTCATCGTGGACAAGCCACTGGACTCCAAAACCGTGGTCCAGTGGGCTCAGTGTCTGTGTTTAAAACAGCTTCTGCTCTGACATGGGTGCATCCCAGCTCTGCAGCAGCTGTGGCCAGCTAGCAGGGAAACTGGGTAGCTGAGCCACACATGCTGCCAGCACTGTCCCTCTGCAAAGCCCTGTCGTGCATCCTTTCCGAGGTGGGGGTGTATTTGGGCCTCTGCCATGTGAGTCTCCCCCTTGATCTTTCCAGCATCCCGGCTTCCATTAGACTGGGTGCGAGGTGGCTCCTGGTTGGAAGGGCTGTCTGGACCCAGTGACCTGGATTTTGTCCTGGGAAACTTGACTGTCTTGTGAAGAAAACCCATCTCTTGATGCTGTTGAGCTGGTGTGGAACATGAGGACAGCATCCTGCCTGCACACCTGTCCACAGACTGAGGGGGGAAGCATCTGGTGATGCAGGTGGTGCAGCTCGTGGGTGAAGCTGAGTGCTGGTGTGAATGGCTGGGGCTCTTAAGGCATTTGTCCTTTCTTAACCTCTGTGTGCTTCTCCTTACTGATGGAGTGTTTGAACAGGGCGCTTTCAGTTCACATCTCATCCATCCCTTGTGGTTTGATCTCAGCATTGATTTCCCTGCCCTGCCTGGGGTCTTTGACTCTCCGGAGTCCTCTGGCAGGGTGTGAGTGTGAGCAGCCACCTGGGCTCCTCCTTTCCCACCATGAATTGTCCCTGGAGCCCCTCTGAGCTGGGAGTTCTCTGCGTGCTGCCCGTGGAGCGGCTGAGTCATCGCGGTACCAAACCAGCACTTACTGTGTCCCGTCTGTTTTGCTGTGTGTTGTTCGGTGGCCCCGTCCCTGCGGCGGGGGGGGCCGTGCTGCGTGTCCCGCGCCGTGCCCATGCCCTGGCCTTGCAAATGCTTTTTGTTCCGGCTTTTCATCGCCGGCAGCACTGGAGGCCCCGGGCTGGGGGAGCTGGTGCTGGCCGTTCCCGTGCTCACAAATGATCTGCTTGGTGTGCAGCCTGCCCGGGGACAAACAAGGGCTCTGGGCCAGGGGCTGACTGCGGCCCCGCTGGGCAGGAGCGGGGTCAGGGCAGACCACAGCCTCCCCTCCTAGGGGCAGAGGGTGTTTTAACCAAAACCGCGCCTCCTTCGCAGTCCGTCTCCCTTGCTGGCACATCCGCACCCTTTTAAAGACACGCCGGGAAAGTGCAGGGAAGGGTGGCAGGAATAATTAAAGGTACGAAGCCGTTTCCATAGATGGAACAATTACATAAACTGGCTCTCTTCCGTCTGGGGGAAGAGATGACTGAGGGAGGCATGATGGGGAATAATAAAATCTTGTGTGGTGTGGGGAAGGAAGGTGAGCAGGGAAGGGTTGCTCGAGTTCCTGCAATGGGGCATCTCATGTCAAAAGATGCAGTGACCTTTCAGGACATGAATGCATTTCCTGAAGCAGTTCAGGATTAACCTGTGGAAATGGTGGCCTTAGGGAAAGTGGTGGAGGGAAGATGTAAGAAAATTGTCTGGGATCAAAAGGCAAATTTCTGAAAAGAGAAATCCACGAGGGCTGATAAGGCCACTGATAGTGGTTCTGGTGCAGGAAATCCCCAGACTGCAGGAGTGAGCAGCATGCTGTGTTCACCTGGAGCTTCAGCTCTTCCCAGTGCTTTGTGCCTCACCTCCAGAGGTGATGGGGAAGTGGAAAACCACAGCCTGGGCTGTTTTCCTGTTAAAACATAATTACTTGGTGTCTGAAGATTGGATCAGAGGAGAAGGCCACTTAGCTCTGCAACCACCTACCCAAGTGCCATGCCACTGCAAGAAGGACCTTTCCCAGCTTGCTTCCACCTCCTTCTGGATCTGGATCTCCCCACGGCTGAGCAGATGGGGCAGGAGCAAGACACTGGCTCCTTGCTGCACTGCTGCCCTGTCCTGTTCAGACTCCCCCGCTCCACACAGCACAGGGAAGTCTCCAGTGTCTGTGGCTGGGTGAGCTGGGGAGATGCATCTGAGGACACTGGGCTTGGCAGCAGCAGGGTTTGCGCTCTGTTCTCCACGGCAAGAGCAGCACCCACGCATTTGGTGCTGTCTCTCCTTCTTGCCTGTTCCCATCCTCAGAGATGTCACCCGCCTTTTCCAGCACCCTTAGCTGCAGCAGGAGGAAAAGGCTGCAAGGAAAAAAAATCAATGCTCATTATTTTTTTTTTCTGTGGGATTAAGGCTCCCTTCCCTGCCTGCTGCTGTCCTGGCTGTGGTCTGAGCTTGATGGATCTCTAAGGAGATGCTGGTGGGTCACCTTCTGGGACGGGCTGGGCTCCTACTTCCTTCAGAAGCTGCTGTCCATGCAGGGGGAGCCCTGTCCAGGAGACCTGGGAACTAGCATCCTTGGGGTTCATCCAACCCCTGTCCTGTCCTCTGAGGAAACCACCAGCTCTTACCAGCTCCTGTCACTCTGGTTGCGTGGTAGCCTTGGCATGTGGTGGGGCTGTGTCTGCCTGGCTCTGAGCATGGGGTACCCCAGATGGGAATTGTCCCCAGCAGTCTCATGCTGCAGGCAGGATCAGCCCCAAGGTCAGCATGTGCTGCTTGGGGCTTTATCCATGCTGACATTGCAAACCACCAAGGACAGTCGTTGCAGCACAAGAAGAGCTTGTTCCAGCAGCCCCTTCCACGTCCTTGTGCTGCTGTGTGTCACCAGAGCCTGACTGGCCTCCCAGGGCGCACAGGAGGAAGGGGGTGGAAGCTGCTCTCAGCCATAATGAAGGTATTCAGTTTGCCCTCCCTGCTTGAGGCTGGGGATGGTGGCCGCTGTCTCCCCCCCGCCAGCGCCGCCGGCGGCAGCCAAGCCGGCCGCTCCGCTCGGCACTCCGCACCTGCGGGGGTGGCATAATGAGCCATGTCCTTGTCTCAACCTGCCGCTTCCTCTCCCGGCAGCGTCTGTGCTGCCAGCTGGGTTATTTTTTTCTTTTTCATCTTTTTTTTTTCTTCTACTTCTTTTTTTCTCCTCTTTTTTTCTTTCCTGCCGCTATTCTTGAGTGGTTCCCCACCGGTGGTTGGCAGGCAGCCCTTGCTGGAGACCATCTCCCGGGCTGACCTGTGCCAGCCCCCTCGGATGAGCACAGCAGGGCTCTCCTGCCCGCCACGTCAGGTGTTCAGGTGCGATGCTAGCGGCTCCGAGTAGGAGTGGGCAGCAGTGTGTGGGAGGACTCTGTCTTCTCCAGTCCCCTGCTGTCCCCACCTGTGCTCATACTCTGCTGGAGTGGCCAAATCCTAAGGGCAGCAGTGAGTGGGAGGAAAGAGCAGCATGGGGGATGCTGCAGTGCTTTTTCTGTGGTACAGCCTGGGGAAAAGTTCCACTTGGTAGAGCCTGCCTTTGGACACTTTGATTTGTCCTGACCTAGCCTGCTATCTCCCTCACTGAACCACCAACACGCAAGTCTAAACTGAGCATGCACAGTACATGGGCAGAGAAAGCCCCTCATGGGCTCTCTGCCATGCCCTGTATCCAAGCAGGTGAAAGAGGAAAGGCAGTGTCCCCACCCCAGCTTGGCATGCTGGAATGTGGCAATTTGTCCCAAGTTGCTGTGAGAATCAGTAGCAGGCACGGGACTAAATTCTGGAGTGTCTTAACTGGTGTGATGCTACCCAGCAAGGCAGGATGATAATAAATAAGAGCCAGCAATACCCTCACAGCCCCTGGCATCGTCCTTGCCACTCACCTCTGACCTCCACATCTGCCTGGGAGGAAGTCCAGCTGTGGCAGGGAACCAAAATAGCATCAGTCACCCCTGGGGGCCCATCTGCACGTGGAGGGCGTGTGCTGAAGTTTGGGTTGGCTCTGTTTCAGCTTCCAGCCTTTGCCCTGCTTTCGTCAGCAAAGTTCTCCTGCAGCACTTGGTTTCTCCCGGGCATGTCTCTCCCAAGTTAGGTTTTGGCCAAGCTATTTACTTGATTTCTCCTGGAAATGTCTCTCTCTCTCCAAGTTACATTTTGACCAAGTTGTTTCTGCTCTGTGTTTGGGTGTCAAGCACACTGAGCTGCTCTAGTCTCTCCAGCCACCCCATCATTTAGGAAATTGTGGCCTTGAAACATCCTGAGTCCCTGCTTTCCAGGACAGGGGTGTTCCCAGATACTCCCAACAGGGGTGCTGTCCCTGAAAATCACAGTTGGGGGTGGGTAGTGTCCAGGCTGGAGACAAATCCTGCTGCATCTACTTTAAGTATGTCTATCTGATGGCTTTCCATTGCAGATCTGCCTGGCATCTAATTCTTGACATGCCAAATGAGCTGTGTAGAGTTCATTGGTGCAGCAAGTGGTGCCCAGCTGACTGTTGTAGGAAGCTTCATACCTCTGTGGGATTACCAAATGTGTGACCTCTGTAATAAAAATAAAAACATCACAGGGGTTGTCTGCAAGGAGAGTTTTCTGAAAGAACAGGCTAACTTGCCCTTTTTTTTGGTCTTGGCTTTTCTCCATTGCCTATCAAACCTCCTTCCCTGTGTCTGCCCTGGCCCCATGGCAGGTGGTGCTCAGACGGAGGAGGGCAGAAGATTCTGCTGGTGTTGCAGTGGTGGTGGTTTGCTTCCCTGTCTACCCATAGCCCATAACTACAATCTCTCTGATTTTGCTGCTTCCTTAGTATTCCATCTTCTTATGGATAGTGGGCAGGTAAAGCTCTAACCTTGTGCAGAGGAGAAAGGACAGGTTTAAGATTCCCAAGCACCTCCTCACGAGTGCTAGAGGATGCTGAGATAGCCCTGTCTGGTCTTCAAAAGTAAAAGGAGGCATGTGGAGCTGCCTGACTCTGGGCATCTTGACTCAGTCTCATGGGGTTTTGTGCCTCTCAGCCCTTGGACTTGCTGTATGGCATTGTGCTGGTTGTGTGATGGCTCTGCAGATCTCCAGGCCACTGTCTGCTCCTGGCAGGGAACAGTCTTGACTAGAGCTTTGCATCAGGAGTCCAAGACATCAGCCAGTCTTGACACTGAAATAGGAGGGGATACAGTAGTGAGTGAGCTGGGGATGCTGACTGGGGCTGTCTGAGCATCTAATGCTCTGGCTGGAGGCTGTAGCAAGGAGGCTTTTCTTCTCTGCCTGTTTCTTGCTTGGAGGGAGAGGATGGGGAGATGGGGCAGGGTGTGGAGGCTGTGTATGAAATGGGGAGTGGTTAACAATGTGTTGTAGGTCACCATCTGCAAGTCAAGTAGCTTTCTCATGTCCCTCTGATCCAGAGGGCAGTCCTTGGGGGTTTCAGTTGGATCTGGTCTCCCTGGGTGCCTATCACGAGGTATGTGAGCACAGTCATCCTCTCCTGCCTGGCAGACACGTAGTGGCTGCTCTCTGCATGTGTTTTTGCTGGATGCATTGCTCTGCTCCTTGGGGAAAGGAGATTCATCTTGTCCAGGTTGCCTCGAAGGTGTCCACTAGCCTGCCAAGGTGTCCTGCTCCTTCCACACTTGCTCAGCTTGGAATGGGGCTCCTGCTCATCACCTCCATCTCTCAGGTTTGGTGGCAGACCCTGAGTGTGGGGCTGTGCTTGTCCCCCTTTGGAACACAGACATGAGAGGACACCCTGAGAGCAGAGCGAGCCCTGCATTCTCCTCTCAGCCCAGGCCAAAGGACAGGGCAGGGGGTTTGGCTCTTCCCCAGCACCCACCAATGCTTCCCAGCAGCCCTGTGAAGTGGGACTCCAGACAGGCCAGATCCCTGGGGATGCAAAGATGTCTGGAAGCTCTGCACAGCTGACCAGCTGTGTGGCCCACATGTGGAGCACTGGGGCTCTCATTCCCAAAGTCATGTCCTGTTTCCCATGGTGAGAACTGCAGAGAGAAGATTCAGCTTGGCACATGGTGCCAGACCCCAAGATAAAGCTGATACATTCAAGTATCAAGTACATACAGAGAAAATACATCCAAGCCTGGTCAGGGATGGAGGTGGGTGAAAGTGAGACTTTGCAATCCCCCACTTTTGGTTTGCTGGGAGAGAGATCATGGAGAGGGAAAAGTTACAGTGCTGTGTAATTACAGAGTAAATGAGGAGAGCAGCAGCGTCTCCACATGAGAACAGGATAGAAGAATGAATGCTACAGAAAATCAGTCCCAAACTGATTGCCTGCTTTGTTTCAACTTCCAGTAAGGGCAGCAGCACTGAAAGTACAGCCCGGAGGATGGGAAGTGGGAGGGAGGTGGAGAGGATAAATTGCTGCTGCTGGAAAGGAACAAAACCACAGAAGGTTCAATGTACTGGGCCTGGGGAGAGAGGCTGAGCTGCACCAAGGGGACCTGGGATTGCTGCCAAACAGTGATGGTGGCAGGGTTCTTCTTTGGCAAACCACCTTCTTCATTAAGTGTCGCTCAAGCTGGCGTGGGACTAAATGGCCTGTGTTTGTGGAGGAGGAGGGTTCAGCAAGAGAGACAGCAGGCTAGGTCAGGACAAACCAACACATACACATACAAGTCCCTGTGTCTGGTCTCAGTTTCTGGATAAGATTGAGGAAAAATATGAATACTCAAAGTCAAATGGGGAGAGAAGTCATTGAGGGAGTGGGCAGGGACAGTAGGTGCCAGTGCTTTTGCTTCCTTGAGGTGTGCAGGGTCTGAATCCCTGGGTTGCTCTGAGGTGAGCACCAGTACCCACTGCAGGAAATGTTCCCTGTCCAACACAGATGTTGGCTCATGTCTGTGCAATTAGAGGGGAGACTGAGCTGAGTACCTATCCTGTAGGTGCTGGGTTACCTGTGAGTATATTAGTGTCTCACTCCTGTACGAGGGGAGGGAAAATAAGATTGGGGATGTGTCATGACAACTGAGCATCATGGATGCCAGGATCTGTGACCTGGCTCTGGGTTGGGAAAGGGTCTCATGCCAGGGCACGATGACGTGCTCATGCCAAACACACTGTGGTGGCTGCCACCACTGCACTGCAGGTTGGTGCTGCTGAGTGAGTGTGAGGGAGGTGGAGATGGGATGTTTTTGTGAGCACCTCGAGGGACTTGAAGTTATTCTAGGAAAAATAATGAGCTGAATCCGCTCCATCTCCCAGCTTGGTGCGGTGGCTTGTCCCACACTCAGCTGGAGTTATGTGAGGACATGCCTGCAGAGCAGGGTTGTGCTGGGGCACAGGCAGGCGTCACTCTGCCCCGCTGCTGCCTGACCATGCTTGTGTGTACCCCATGTGTGCTGGGTCAGCAAGCCCATGCATCATGAAGCGTGTCAGGCATGTGCAGACTCGTGTGGGCACAGACTGCATCTGTCAGGTGTGCACTGTGGCAGGTGTGGCATCTGTGAGCCTGTGCATTCTGAGGAGTGTTTGCTGTGTGACAACCCCAGGTCAGACCTTCCAGCTTAATAATGGAGGTTTCTGTCCATGCCCATCCCATGTGGATGTGTCAGTGGTCATTCACACACCTGCCATGCACATATGTAACCCCCATGTCATGCACGTGCCAGGCTGCACAGCTCCTGCCAGGTCCAGCTCAGGCTTTTTGGGGCAGAGTGACCTGTGTGGCCATTGTGAGGAGTTTTGCTACAGTAGCATCCCTGTAGAAGGGTCTCCACTGAGCCATGGGGGCAAATATAGCTGGGAATGCTTTTATGTGTGCCAAGAAGGTGTGTCCCATGTGAAANCACGAATCTGCCTCAATCAGGGTTGCCTTCCTACGGAGCTGGGGCTCTCCTGGCAGGACATACACAGGTGCAGAATGGACTTCAGTTTGGAGAGGGTGGTGAAGAAGGTGGCTGGGGGGGGCTGGAATTCTTGGAGGGCATAGGAATGGTCTCACGTGTCTGCCACACATGTCTGCCTGCGCGTATGTTTGCATGTACGGGCAAAGCTTCCGGAGAGGGTGAATGAATGAGGCAATTCACTATTTCAGCTCTGGCTCTGGCGAGGCTTTTCCTTTAGAGGCAGGCGTGTGCCGGCGTGTGGGCTCCTGCCTGCGTATGTGCGTGGGATCCTGCCTGCGTGTGCAGGTGGGCATGGAGGGGGCTTCGGGAGATGTTTGCCACGTCAGGGAATTCACTGCGGGGGCTGCCGTGCGCCCCCGCAGTGCTCGCTGCCTTGTCTGCATAGCGCAGGGTTGTGTAACTTCCGATGCCCCACCGGATCTCCTTACCCGGCAGAGTGGGATGCTCGGGCTGCCCTCCCTGCCTGCTGCCGGGGAAACTTCCCCTCATCCAAATGGGATGAGGAGGGCAGTCCTAATGTCCCATGTGCCTTTCCTCCTCACCGCAGGGGTATCCCTGAACGACAGGCGAGCTACGGCAGACAGAGGGACTGGCTGCAGGGGAAATGCCCTTGGCAGCCAGAAAAACAGGAACCACCTTCTCAGATCTTACAGATTTGTGCCCCTCAAACCAAGTGTTTGGTCTGGAAGTGGTAAGGGGGGGGCATGGTTCTACCCTGGTAGGGACCCACGAAGGGCATCTGCCGACTGCCGTGGCTCTCTGTATGCCAGGACTGTGAGACCTGGGCTGAGACCCAACAACTCATCTCATACAATGCTGGGCAAGGGGGAGGGGAGATGAGGCTGGCAGGGTTCGTCATGTCTGGTGCCCAGAACCCTTTGGAGGTATCCAAGGGAGATGGGGCAGCTTTGTTGCTCTGGGAAGCAGTAGGGGGGATCTGCCTGACATTTTTATCTCTCTACCGCCGCGTTGCCATGCCAGTACTGCCGTTTCCATGCCAGTACAGCTGTTTCTATGCTGGTACTGCCGTTGCCAGGCTACGCCAAGGGTGTTGGAAGAGGACATCAGGTTGCTTCGAAGATGAGAAGATGGGAGATGAAATTGGGGTGATGCTGTGGCTTCTGATTCCCACCTTGCTGCCCGCCCAGGGACACACCAGGCACAGATCATCTCAGAGGGGGCTGGACAGTGACACAGTTGTTACTCCCTAAGGCTGGGCCCTCGCAGGTCACTGGCCTTGTGGTTCTCACCTGATGTTTCCTGGGGCTCCCCTGGTATTGCTCTCTGCTCACCTGGCATTGCCCAGTGCTCCCTGTGGCTCCCCTGGTATTGCCTACTTCTCCCTTGGTATAGCCTAGTGTGCCCTCAGCATTGCCTGATGCTCTCACAAAATTGCCCAGTGCTCCCTCTGGCACTGCTCAGTGCTCCCTCAACATTGTCTAGTGCTCTGCCAACATTGCCCACTGCTCCCCTAGCATTGCTCAGTGCTCCCCCTGACATTACCCAGTGCTCCGCCAACATTGCCCAGCACTCATCTGGCATTGTCCAGTGCTTCCCCAGCATTGCCCACTGCTCCCCTGGCATTGCCCAGTGCTCATCTGGGCACTGCCCTGTGCTCCCCTGGCATTGCCCAGTGCTCTGCCAATGTTGCCCGGTGCTCGTCTGGCATTGCCCAGTGCTCTCTCTGATATTGGCCTGTGCTCCCCTGGTACTGCCCAGTGCTCCTCCCAACATTTTCCAGTGCTCAGGGTGATGGAAGGATGATCTGGCAGCAGCCTGCTATGTCCATGGTGGCGTTTTAACCACTGAATTTATGAAGTCATCAAATAAAGAAGCTAGGATTATTTGACAGGCCCTGTTGAAATCGTGGACATGCAATCATGCCGGATCATAGCCCCTTCCTTAATTTCATTTGCTGTACCATCCTGGGATCTGGTCCTGCTCTTGTAGCCTATTATGTTCAACTGATGGGACTCCTGGCTGCAAGTGTCAGGGACTTTCTGAGCTAGAAATGATGCCCCTTAGCAAACATCCTTCTGGGCTGGATGGTCTGGAGGGCACAAAAGTCACTTAAGTGTGCTCCCCATGCATCAAGCAGCCTGCAGGCTCCCACAGCTTCACGTGCCAGCTGGGTTGGGATGTTTGTACCACAGTTATGCTGCAAAAATCTTCGCAAAGTGGGTAGCAGGGTGGCAACCCTCAGGTGAATGTGGAAAGGTGGCCCAGTCGAAGTATCAGCTCGAGTTGTTGCTCTGTGTACTTCACTTGCTCTTCATTGTCATGCCAGCTCCTAAAGCACTAGATGACCCCACGAAATAGATTTGATACCTGTTGGCTTTGGGAATAGATTATTTGGTGAGGTCCCTTCCTTCCTGGGAGACAGGATTGGTCTCAGAGGATGATGAACCCCTTGTTCTTGGCATCCTGTTCTCCTTCCTTTGATTTTTGTGGTGTGCCAGGTGGTTACATGAGAGCACAGCTGTGGGCTGAGGCTCAGAACAGATGCCATGTAGTGGGGCCATTTCTCCACCCTCCAGGGCCTGCACTGTGCAGGCAGCTGCTGGGTCTTTTCCCATGAGTGGGAGATGTTGTCTGTCCTGCAGTGCTGATGGTTGCTCTCCGAGCCAGTGCCTGGCTGCGCAGCTGGAGCCGGGGCAGGACACTCCCTTGGCTGAAAGTGTTTTCTTCCTAAAAGTGAGCCAGAAGCTTCCAGTTACCCAGCTCTTGTGCTGTTTCTCACCAGTACCTGGTGTCCTTCCAGCAGCGAGGGGGAGCCCTGCCAGAGCATCCCACCTAGCCTCCACCTTCCCTCCACCCATCTCCTTCCAGCCCCCATCCCTCCACCCCCATGCTCCAGCCTAAATAATTCCTCCTCTGCCTGGCAGTGTGCAGACTGCTCCCCTGTCCTTCCCTTAGTCATCACTCAGCCAAGCAAGACAGATATAGTTTTGTGCGGCTCCTTGCGGATCAGTCACTCCAGCCCCCGGATCATTTTCCTGCTGGGTCACAGGGTTCTCCATGCTGAACACGAGGTGTCTCCCCCTCTATTACTCCCATCCTTGCTGCCAGAGCCCCAGACCCCACTCCTGGGGAGTGAATGGCCCCATTGATGCTGTTTGGGTTGGAACTCCGTGTCCCCTTGTCTGAGAGGTGGGTGCCTCTGTCTGTGCCAAGCACAGTGCTCATTTTCTGGAGTGGCTCAGATCCAAATCCTTGCTTTCCAGGTACTCTGGCTGACCTCCTCTTTCCCTGGCCAGCAGGGTATATCTTGGCCCCACTGAGCTCCCACATTAGATGCTCTCTTATCAGTGTCCCATGATTGCAGGTGAGCTGAGAGGACTGGGTGTGCTGTCTTACAGGTCCAGGAGCACATCCTGAATGGAGGGGGGATAGTGGGGAGCACAGCGCACATGTGGCATGAGGAGGGATGCTGGGGCACACTGGGACATGCATGGCACTGTACAGCTGTCCGCTGAGCTACCCAGAGGGACCATCAGCAGCTGTTCCAATGTCAGCTGCGGCACTGTGGGAAGGCAGATCCTGCCCTTTGCTGTACCCCAAACAATTTCACTCTCTACTTCATTTGGCAGCCAATGGTCCCTGCCACCCCAGCCCTGGTAGCCGCTGCTTAGGGGGCAGTGGGCTGTAGAGAGGAGCATGGAAGCCCAGGACTGGGGCCAGCTCACAGTCCTGCTGTAATGCCAGGGCAGTAGGATCAGGGAGATGAGGAGGCAGGCAACCAGTGCTGTTGGTGCATTGCTCCTGCATGGCCTTGCTCCGAGGCAGGAGAGGACCTGGACACCCTGCCTGAGTGCTGTGTGGGTTGCCAGGATGAGTCACAGCAAAGCTGCTTTGGGAACAAGATACTTGCCATGCCCAGCACTGTGCTGTGCCCCTCTTCATCCCAGGGCCTCCTCTGCACCCTTTGCACCACGCAGACACCCCATGTCCCCCCACAAAGCTGTGCTGTGCAGGGGAAAGTGGGAGAGACTGTACTGGGAACAGGAGGGAGTGTCTGGCAGCCCTGCACTTTGCCAGGGCCACCAAGCCAGCAGTGTGGGGGTGGCCGGAGCTGGTGGCACAGTGTGCAGCTTGGAAACCGTGCATAGGCCCTGTGTGGGCTACTGTGGGTGGCCTAGGTCATGTGCATTTCCTGGGAGAGGAGCACACCCTCTGCATGCTGGAGTGTTTGTGGGGTTGTGTCCTGTTTGGGCAGCTCATCCAACAGCTGACAGTGGGCTGGGTACATGCTGGGAAGGGGATGGCACTTCCCCACTCAGATCCCATACGGCTCCCTCCAGACTGCCCTGTGGATCTGACTAGCAGGTGATTGGTCCCAGCAGGTGCTGGTGGGCGTCACTGTCCTTACCCCTGCCATCGCACCTAGTGCCAGGCTTCATTTCCATCACTTGAACAGTCTTCCCAGCCAGGTTGCAGTGCGGGGTGTGGTCAGACCCTGCGCCTATTTGGGGGGTGCAGTGGCTTTGTACAGAGGAGGTGGTGCCCAGGGCTCCTGCCAGGGGAAAAGGGGAGAAGGGGACTCTGACTGCCCGTGCAGCTCATGGGGAAGGGCGGTTACACCCGAGGGAGCCCTGAGGCCACCCCTCTTCTCCAACGCCCAGGGTCTCCCACCTCCAGGGGACTGCGGAGAATGGAGCCCATCCCTACAGGAGCCTAGGGCTGCTCCGGCTCAGTCACAGCTCCCCGGGCAGCGGGTGTGGTCCTCCATTCACCAGCCACGGGCACATAAACGGAGAGGAGGAGGAGGGTGCTATGAGGCAGAGGTAAGAGTCAGAGCTGGGTTTGGGGCACTAGAGGAAGGGGGTCACAAAACAGTCAACACAATGATTTCGGGGTACCGAAACGTGTCCCTGCGTCCCCTCGCCCTCCCTCCATCCCTGCATTCCTGTTCCTTGTATGCTCTCTGCGGGTTCCCAAGTGGCACCGCCGGCTCCCGGCGTGGAGCAGCGGCGACACCCCGTGGTCACCACTCTGTTGCGGGGGACACGCGCACTTCTTAGGTCCCTTGTACCCCTCCCCAGCCCACTCATCCCCAGTCCTCCCTCAGCTGTCCCCAGAGGGCCTTGGTGTCCTTAGGGACCCTGATTCGGGGTGGGAGGATCACTGCTGGGTAATCCAATCTCCTCATCCCAGTTTTGTGCTCCCAAATGCTCTCAGCTTTCCCACCTCCTTTTCCTGCTTGCATCTGTGGTGATGTTGCTAAATGGGGACATCATTTATCCCTGCTCTACATGGTCACTCCTGCTTTGGCCTGGAAGGGGGAGGATGTCTGGGGCCACCAGGGTGTCACTGCCTCCAGGGCCTTTGGCTGCTGCTGTCACTGTCACTGTCATATGCTGTCCAGAGAACCCTCTATTCTTGCCAGTGGTCTCTGACTGGTCCTGTGGCAATGATGGGATGGGGCTCTGACATCTCACCCCAGTGACAGTCAGTGCCAGGGCTCATAGTGACACTGTCCAGTGAGTCCCATTGGTCATCTTTCTCCCCTCTATGTCAGCACAGCTCTCCTGAAGATTGTTTGGCTTCAGTGTGGGGCTCATCATGGTCACTTCCCCTCCAGGACACACCAGGCCTGAGGGCACCTGGCCAAGTCCAGAGGAACCCCAGGGATGTGCAGAGGTGTGCAGGCTTGAAGGAGGGTGCTATCCTGCACCCTGCAGTGCAAAACCAAGTACTTATCTTCCCCACTAACAGAGTTTTTTTGAGGGGGTGGCAGCCCTGCAGCCTGGCAGAGGGGGCAACCTCAATACAGAGTCAGGTACCACTAACCCCCATCTCCTGGGGCTCCATGGGGAGGCACCCCATCACCTGTGGGCTGCTCCTGAGCCAGGCAGGATCTGCCAGGCCCCTCCCAGATAGCAGGACCACCTGGGTAAAGGGTAGGCAATACTTTGACCACTCCCTGCTGGGAAACACAGGCGCCAGAGCTGTCCCCCAGGACCCTGGGACTCTGCCCCTAGCCCCAGGCAGGGTGATGCTGGACTAGAGCCCTGGGGCTGGTGACAGAGCTATGATGCGAGCTGCACAGACACTGTCACTTCAGCAGGGCTTGGGAGGGTTGGGCTGGACAGCTGATTCTTGCCCCAACCTTATATCCCACATGAGCATCCTTTGGTTTGGGGCCTCTGGGATCACCATGGGGATGTTTACACTGCTCTTAGGGGAAATGTTTGCAACAGCACCCAGTTTGCACCAGCATTCAGAGAGATCTGGGGAGAGGTTTGCACCAACGTGCAGTAAGCGGATTGCACAAGTGTCCAGAGAGAGCTTTGTGCCAGATTTTGGGTGTTTGGGAGGTTTGGTACCATATGCAGCAGAAGGTATCCTCCAGCATTTGGAGACAGGCTTGCCCTAGCCCTAGGAAGGGTAGTCTGCAGGCAACAGAGGCTTTCTTGGGACAGTTTCTTTGAGGTCAGCTGTCTCAAAGGACCAGGTGACATCGAAGAAGAGCCACAGCAACACCTTGCCCATTCCCTCACCACATCCGCCTGCTTCTGCCCAGACCTCGATGCTGCCTCTGTGGAGACATGGCCCGAGCACATTCTGCTGCATGGTGGTCACTCACTGGGGATCTGTGGATGTGACAGAGCTGTGAAGCTGGTGCTGCAGTGGTGACAGCACAGCCCTGCAGGACACAGGCCACCACGGCCACCTGTGGCCCTTGTTATCCAGCTCCCCGGGGACACCAGCCAGCTGTGTGCCCTGGCAGGGGTGTCAGGCTGCTGCAGGGAGCGACACAGAAGGCTGGGGCTGGGAGAGCTGCTTGTGTTCTTATTCCTCAGGTGAAGAGCTGGGTGCGAAGGCACGTTGGATTAGAAGTCGTGAGGTTCTGCCCTCTCAGTTTGAATCCTGTAGGATTGTGGACATGACTTTGGGATGCTGGCAGTGGATGCCCCACTCCCAGGGTTCTCAAGCCTGTGCTCTGTGCCTGCTTGCTCTTCATCTCCAGCAGACGGAGCAACAACACAGTGATTTAACACCATCTCGACATGCGAGGGCTTCCCTGGGCTTCCCTCCACTGGCAGAGCCCGCATCATCATCAATCCATGACATCCCATCATCAGGCACAAAACCACCGTCAGCTCCCCCTTCCTGCAGATGTTCATCCTCTTCTCCAAGGTGATGAGTGCCTCCCCCAGGTGACACAGCTAATTTTATGGCTTATCTGGCTCTCAGAGCCTGAAATGCTTGCCGGATTTTCTCTGTGGGTGAGCTGGACACCCCTGCTGCAGTTTGAACACAATGGTATCCCACTGTGACTGTGGGAGTGGTCTCAAATGTCCAAGTCAAGCTTGTTCTGGATGCAAGGATATCCCACTGTGATCGTGGGAGTGAGCTCAAATGTCCAAGTCAAGCTTTTCACAGCAAGCTCTGTGTCCCCACAGACTGAACAGATACTGCCAGGGCAGCATCCCCCCTCCTAATTCCTTCCCAGATCCTCTTTTCAAATCCTATTCCCCTCCCAGCTGCAGCATGGGCACCGTGGAGGAAAGTCTCCCCCAGGCTGGTGAGCCCCCTTTACTGGCAGCCTGGTTCCCATGGACCGTGTGCTGCCAGCAATAGCTACATCTTTTCCTGGGAGCTCTGTGGATGTGACTAGCTGGAGCATTTCAGCCATGGGGACCACTCTCCCGGGGAACCTTGGTGTCTCTGTGGGGTTATTTTGCAGCAGACAGCCTGTTCCCAGCATCCAGCTATCTCCAGTGCTCAGTGCTCTGTTCTCAGCACCTGGTGCCTCTGAAGGTGGGAAGCACACTCATCCCAGTGGAGGGGTGTCCCTTCCATCCAGTGCTTAGGGTAGTTCCACCATCAGCCAGGCACTCTCCTCACTGTCTGCTTTCCTGGGGAGACATGCAGTACCCTGAGTTTGCAGGGTCCTGGCTGCCCCCGTCACTGCTGTGAGACACTTTGGGGACAGAAGGCCAACCTTGCCTGATGGGACAGTGACCTGAGTCTGGGGTGGGATTTTAAACAGTAAGCTGCTGTGGGTCCCCAGAAATGCCCACAGAGAAGCCAGAAGCCCTGTAAGCACACCAGACAGAGGCTGGCTGGACACAGCTGTTTAATGAATGTATCTCAGTAAAGATAGGGAGCTGCAACCCACGCACCCACGGCCACCTCCTCGCCATGGCTCTGGCCACATCTCGGACCTGGCATCCGAAATATCCCCATTGGCGCTCTGGCCACATCTCGGACCTGGCATCCAAAATATCCCCATTGGCCTGGCATGCCAGGGCGGTAGAGGAAGATGTCGTGGCACAGGTGCGCCTCCTGGTCTTGCAGTGGGGGAGACCCTGGAGAGGGGAACTGTGCCCTGGCTGGGGGAAGGGGGCTGACTGGGATGATGCCCACAGGGCATTGGGGAGGGAGGTGACCGAGTGACCAGGTTGCTGCAGGTGCACCCCTGGTCTGTGTACACCCTGGGGCCTCCTGGCTGAGCTGTGGCACAGCAGGCAGGGAGAGGTTGAGGGCACTGCAGGGAAGGGATTAGAGGGGCAGAAGCAGCTGCTGGGGCTGCATGGGACCTGGGCATCCCAACCCCTGGCATGTTTAGGGTAAGGTTTCCGGGCTCCCTGCTCCTTCATCTGTGGGCTGAGTGCATCTATCAGCCTTAGGGCTGCCAACGGGCCCAGTGAATGCCTCATTCCTACAGCTGACACGTGGGGTCTGGGCTCTGCCTCCTCATCCTTACCACAAGCACTAATGCTCCTAGCGAGGCAAGGCTGCCCACTTGATGTGGTGGGTAGAGAGTGGGACTGAACAGGGTTGGTGTGGGACCGGAATGGCAAGCAAATGAAGAGCATCTCTTGGAATCAGGGGTACAGGAGGGGATGAGGGATGCAGGGGAGTGCTGCCAGCAAGATCAGATACATAGGAGGGTTCCCCTATGTCTGACCTTGCCTTCCCATCCCTCTGATGCTTTCTGCTACCAGTGCTCCTTCCTCCACCTTCCTATGCTGTTGGCATTAAATAATTGGTCGCCAGCAGGGAAGGGTTGAGCCATGCCAGGGGACAGTCTCCCAGACACAGCCATGAGCTGTGCATGCAAGGATGGACCTACGGGGCCCCAACCACTGTTGGAGTAGGGCAGGGATGTGAAAGACCTCAGAGGGAGTCAGCCACATCCCCTGAGGATCCACCATGCTGACAAGCTGAGACACTGCTTGCCACAGACCTGTGGGTGCTGCCTGTGGCACGCAGAGGCTCAGCTGTGCTGCCCCATGGTGCTGTGGGAGGCTGGGGGCACACGGGTACTCTGGGTTCTGCTGTCACCCCACAGGTACCCAGGGCAGACCCTGCCCTGTCTGCAGGCCCCTGGGTGCTGTGGGGATGGGGATCATTGGGACAGCGTGTTCCCTGCTGCTTGTGCCCTATGGTGACCTTGGGCACAGGACCCTTCCCCACCACGGTTCCTGCAGGGTGTGGGGGAAAGTGGGGACACGCCCTGCCCCGCCCTGCTTCCCCCCACCAATCAGAGACCCCAGAGCCGCTTCTGCTCCCTCAGCCAATCAGAGCCCGGTGCCCATCTTCTTCTCAGCCAATCCAAGGGGGAGGTGGGGCAGAGGGCAGCATGGCTGCTTCCCCGCCAGCCAATCGGTGCCCAGCTGTGCCCACGGGGGAGGGTGGGGCAGGGCACCATGGCGGGCGTGGCCCCATGGGGGGCGTGGCACCGCGCCCTCGAGGCGTGGCCGGGTCTAGGCAAGGGGCTGCAGGTGCAGGGCTGCGCTGTTGGGGCGCGCGGCCAGGATGTAGGCGACGTTCTCCCGCAGGAATCCGGGCCAGTCAACGCTCCTGTGGGCAGATGTGGGCTCATTGGACACCCCAGCAACGCTGCTCTCCCAGGGTCACCCCCCAAAAGGGGGTGTACACCACCTCCCTAACCATCCCTGCCTCACCTGGTCTCCTCCTGCTTTCTGGCTGGCAGGATCTTCTCCGGGCTCTTGCTGTTGCTGCTGCTGGCAGGGCTGCCCTCTGATATGGGCCCCACATGGCTGAT
>VZTZ01048394.1:64932-118276 GCA_013400955.1 Drymodes brunneopygia
CACTCCCACAGTAGTAGCAGCTCCAGCCTGTCTCGGTGTGCGCTGTCTCTGTCACCTCCACGGCGCTGTCCTTCTGCAGGTATCCCATGCGGCGCAGGCAGCCATCGTGGTACACCCGGTGGCAGATGCGGCAGGGGAAGAGGCTCTCGGCTGTCCACACCTCACAGATCTCACACATCTCGTCATTCAGGATCTGGGGAGGGATGGGCAGATGCTCAGCAGAGCAGTGTGGGCAGGGGCTTGGCTTCTTGATCTGGGCAGTGCTTTGCAGGTGGGGGTGGATGCTGAGGGGCAGAGAGGACGGGAAGATGGGAATGTGTGGGGCTGGCATAGGGAAGAGTTCATTGTAAGGGGCATGGCTGTCGAGTTAGAGAAAGGTGGGTGTGTTTGTGGGGATGAATAATGGGTGGATGGGTCTGGCTATAGGGTTGGTGGGGCTATGGGGTTGTAGGTTCTCTGCAGCATGGTAGGCGTGGGTGGCTGGACTGTAGGGTTGTAGATTGGCTGCTCTTTAGGGTTGTAAGTGTGGATGGATAAACTGTAAGGCTTTCCACACATTTCCATTTCCACTTTCAAAGAGATACTAACCTGGGTATATTATCTGGGTAATTTAGCCTCAGGGCATGGTTGGACACTGGAACAGGCTCCCCAGGGCAGTGGTCACAGCACCAAGTCTGGACAACACTCTCAGGCACATGGTGTGTCCTGTGCATGGCCATGAGTTAGACTTGGATGATCCTTGTGGGTCCCTTCCAACTCAGGGTATTCTGTGTCTGTACAGTGCTACGTAAGGTTGTAGGTGGGCTGGGGTGTAGGTTTGTTGGGTGGGTGGCTGGATGGGTAAGGCTGTGGGATTGTTGGGTTGTAGCATTGAGGGCATGGGTGGATAAGCTGTTGGGCTGTAGATGGGCAAGGAGGTAGGGGCTGCAGGTATGGAGGGATGGCTTGAGTTACAGGCTGGTTCACTGTAGGTGGACTAACGTAGGTCAAATTGTCCTCTCTTCCCCAGACCTAGAGCTGCCTGTGTCCAGCAATGACTTCTCCTTTCCAAGACACCCCAGGGTCCCTCCAAGGCACACCTGAACAGTTGCATCCCCCTCCCAGTGTGGCACCTCCACCTGCCCAGCCTGGCCACCGGCACCCTGCCCCACTGAGCCACCTCCGTAGGGCTTTGCTGTGCCCTGTGAGACGGTCACTGCCTGGCAGGCACTCAGGTGCTCGTATAGCCCTGAGCAACTCCAGCCCTGTCCCCATCCCTCCCACACTGTCTCTGTGGTTCCATCAGCTCACCTGCTCCCTCTGCTCCAGGCTGATGTCCGGGGGCTCATCATCGTGGAGCTCCCTCTTGGGCCGGATGAAGGCTGGTGGTGTGAACCTGTTGGCCCGGTCAAACTCCTCTGGCTCCACGCCCCGGCCATCCCGCAGCCGCTCCCAGGCTGCCTTGCTGGCGCTGCTCTCCTCCGGCTGGGAAGGTCCTGCCACTGCTTCCTCCTCTCCCTCTTGCACCTCCTGCTCCAGCGTCCCCTGGCGTGCGGTCCCCGCCTCCGCCCGACGCCGTGTCGATGGCTGCTCCCGCAGCCCATCCTTGAAGGCTGACACGGCCAAGCTGACCTTCTGCACCCTCTCCACCGTCTGCCTCCTGGACATCAGCACCCCCATGGCTCTGCGGTGGGAAGGAAGGTGCTATGTCCCTGACCCCCAAAAGGGTGTCTCAGTAGTCTTCCCCAACTGCGTGAGGAGCAGCTCAGGGCAGGGAGAAATGGGGTCTTTGTGACAAGATGACACTGGGGTTACGATGGTGGCCATGGGGAGGGGGATTCCGGGCCATGGAGGGTCTGAGGGTGGGGGAGTGGGACAGAAGGTAGGGACATGGTTTGGGGGTGCCTCCCCACCCTTGCTCTATAGACTCCAGCTTAACAAGAAACACATCCAGGCCTTTCTCATGCCAGATCAGTAAAACCCAGAGGGACTAGGACCAGCTGTAATCCTTCTCCTTGCGTGCATCTCCTCTCTGCATTGAAGACAGCCTCTGTGGCCAGTCAAGGGTGAAAGATGTCCTCCCTGCAGCTCTGCCCAGGACTCGGTCATAGCAGGTCTGGTGCTGATCCCGCACCTTCTGTAAATTCCTCTTCATTCACCTGGCTTTCTTGCACTCACATGCTTGTGTGTGTGCTGCTGCTGTGATCATTGGGCATCCTGCATCCTGCAAGGAGCCATGTGGGGAGGCTGGGCCAGCCGTAGGAGGGCTGTGAGGGTGCAAGAGGGAAGGGGAGCAATGTACGGGACTGGGGCACATGGGTCCCAAAAAGAATGCTTCAGTAGCAAGGGAAGATCACCGTAGGGTAAAGTGGGGAGGCCAACAGCAGCAGCAATAACAAGTTGGACTCTGTCTCACTTGCTGTGAGCTGAAGCTGGAGAGAAGCAGAATTTGGCCTCCAGCATTGTGGGGCACAGCATCACCCCACACGGGTCCAAGGGCTTCCCTTGTGCCATGCTGGGGTTGCATTATGGAAGATGTTGCCCAGGGCAGTGGTGGAATCACCATCTCTGGAAGTGTTTAAAAACCATGTAAACATGGCATTTAGGGGCAGGTTTAGTGGTGGCCTTGGCAGTGCTGGGTTAATGGTTTGAGTCAATGATCTTAGAGGTCTTTTCCAGCCTTAATTATACTCTAATTCTATGCTGCAGAAAAAGGCACTTCCAGCTGGTGCCCAGAGACTAGGAGGCAAAGCAGGGAGATTGGAGCAGCAATCTCCCGCCCCGCCAGCCTCAGCAGGGAAGTCCCCAGGTAGCGGGATAATTAGCAGCACGCGTGCACACGCCGGGATCTCAGTGTCTGCGGGAGGACTCGACACCGCGGGCACTGCTGTGGCAGGGAGCCTGGTCAGGGTAATTACAGGTACCCTGCAGCAGCAGGGCCGAGCGGAGCAGAGCAGAGCACGCTGGCAGGCAGCAAACACCACTGCGTGCACACGCATGTGATTTCCCAGCCTCTCCCCACCACCGCGGGACCATCTGCCTGCAGATTCCCACGCGCTGAGCCGGGTACGCAACACGTGTGGGCCCCGTCCTGCGCGTGGGGGTCCCAGCAGTGTGCGCGTGTGTGGGCTGGGGTATTTGCACCTGTTGGCCGCAGTGCCTGGCTCGGAGCTGGTGCCCGGCATTCTTCAGCTCCCGGGGCTTTGCAAAGGTGGGAGCAGGGCAGAGCTGGAGGCACGTGTCCAAGCCACAGCAACAGCATCTCTGCGGCTGTGCTAGTGGGAAGGAAAACACCTGGGTGTTTCTACCTCCTCGCCGTGCCACCACCCTCTGCCTGGCTGGCTCAGGATCACATCTGCCGTGGTCAGGATCAGCTCTGCTGCTGGGCAGCATTGCAGCTCTGCCTGCGAGTGAGAGAGTCGGAGAAGTCACAGGGAAATCCCCCCAAGACCTGCCTTTTTAGGTCCCTGCACCATTGAGTGCTGGCCAGATGGAGGCCTGCTCCTGGCCAAGGCTTGGGTAAAAGCGGGGAGGAGAGGGTCCAGAGGGGCTACACTCACAGAGAAGAGTGAAAAGAGGGGTGTGGCCCACAGCACGCCGGTCTCCCTGGTACCCACACTGGTATTCCTGATCCCAGTGTGCTGGCAGCTTCTCCCCACGGTGCTGCTGAGCTCTGGGTACCCCACCCCCAGCCAGTGGGGCACAGCCAGCAGTGCAGTGGGGCAGCCCGGGCAATAGAAGAGTGGCTGGTGTGTGGACTTGCTGTATTCCCCCCCAAACTGGTTGTCCTGTGTGTTCATGTCATAGTCACCCACCTGCACTGCACTGCTGCTGGAAGATCCCAGCCCACCTCCCTGTTTCCTGTCCTCTTCCAAGCCTACCCTAAGTGCCTTCTGCACTGTCTGCTGTGTGCCTGGAGCCTGGACAATGTCACTTCTCTTATGACTTGTGTTTGTTCTCAGTTCTGCTGGCCTCCCTGCCCCTGCTGGTGCTGCACAGCTGGACCCTGCCTGCACATCCAGGGCTGAATGGCTTCACCCTGAACTCAGTCTCCAGACTCCACTGCCTTTCCACAGGCCCCACTGCTCCCCAGATACCCCACACTTGCTTTCCACTCTCCAGACCCCTTTTGGCCTGTGCCCCATGCCTTGCCTGACCTGGCTTTGTGGGGTGGGACTTCACCCTCACATGGAATCTGGTCCTGCCAGACTTCGGGAGTCTCCCTTCTCCTGTGGAGGGAGGACCGGGGCAGCCTTGCCTCATAGCAGCCCAGATACCCGAACAGACCCCACAACCCCACATGTTCTCAGGGGAAGGTGTCTCCAGTGCTATTTGTGTCCACCCCCCGAGGCAAACAGAACCACCACCTGTCTCATCGTGACCTAAGAGGCGCGGGGGCCTCGACCTTGCTGCCAGGCTGCACTGTGGGGCTATTTTTAGGTCGCCCCCACAGAGGAGCTAAATCTGGGCACAGGCAGGAGCTGCCTGCAAACACCCGGCTCCACCGAGCCCTGCCAGCACTGGGGGCTGTCACAGTGGGTGGTGGGCACCTTCCCAACTCCTTCCCTTCCCTTGCCCCCAGCCCCCTGCACGCCTGCCCTGATCCTTGGGCGACACCGGTTCTCCTCACTCTTCTCTTTTGGGTTTGCTCCTTGCTGCTTCATTCCTGCAGCAAAACACTGAGCCAGAAAGCACTTCATCCTCTTAGCACCCATCCCTCCCAGCTTCACGTTCCTCTTTAAGTGGGGGAAACTGAGGCATGGAAGCAAGGCTGGTACAGCTGGAGTGAGAATTAAGCCTGTGTTAGGTGGGAATGAGGAGAGAGCTGATGGCTAGCACGGAGGCACCCCAGGAGAAGGAAACAGGGCAGAGCATCNCGTCGGGGAGCAGCGCAGGGGGGTGTCTTTGTTAGGACTGGATGTGTTACGGGGCAGATGGGGTGCAAGGGGTGGATGTGCTTCGGGGTGGACGTGCTACGGCATGGCTGGCGGTGCAGGGCGGGTGTTACGGCCCACAGAAGGTGCTGCAGCGGCTGCGGGCATGGGGTGGGTGGTGGCTTTGGGTGCAGGGATGTTGCAGCAGCTATGGGAGTTGGGGTGTGGGATGGTTGCTGCTTGGGGGCCATGGGTGCAGGGTGAGCTGTTGTGGTGTGCAGTGGTGGCCTGGGGAAGTGGGGGTGTGGAGCCACAGGGTCTGTAGGACTGACTGTTACCCACGGTGTGTCCTCCGTGGAAGACCCTGCCAGCAAATGAAGGGTCAGTGGGTGCTTGGGCTGGTGCACCCTTGAGCAGGGTCCATGGCACCCACCTTCAAGGGGATGTGTCAGGGGTGTGCGGGGAGCAGAACCCCCTCATGTGCCAGGAGCAGGCTCCCTGACCCTGGGTAAGGATGCACCTGGTCCCCACAGGCTGCCAGGGCCTCCTTCCTGCCCTCACCAGCCTGGGTCTTTTGCCCCACAGTGCTGTGTCTTACTGCAAGCAGCATTAGGGACCCTGGGGGCACAGGGATGGGGTACCAACAGGGAGGACAGTCCTGGGACCTCAGAGTCCATGGTAGCATGGTCCCAGGGCTCCGTCTGAAGGGCATGAAGCAGGGCTGGGAGGAGCTGCTGTGGATCTGCCATGGCTCTGGCACAGCTCTGCACACCCTGCCAGTTGCTGCCTGCCTGGGATGAGGGGGACCAGGCTGCGAAGGCAGCAGGCTCTGCTTAGGGGACATTGCATTCTACCTCCTTGAGCTGGTTGCAGATGGCCACGGGGGCCTGGCAGCATCCCCTTGTCCCCTCTCCCGGGCAGACAGCACATGCCGGAACTGTGGCACTGCTGGGACTGCTGCTGCGAGGTGATCTATTTGCCATGGGGCAGGGAGGTCCGTGGCTGATGGTACCCTCCCACCCTCTGCAGGGCTGTGGGAATCCAGTGGGGATGTCGGGCAGGGGGGGTGTCGTGTCCGAGTCCTGGGGACACCAAGCCGGGGGCTGTTCTCCCTGCCGGATCAGGTTGCCCGTCCTGCCGCGCTATGGCAGATTTTATAGGTGTGTCGCACTCTTTCATCTCCCAGAGGGGGATGAAAATGCCGTGACAGCAGAGTCCCTTCCTCTGCAGCAGACAGAGCTCCTGCCCAGCTCTGCACTTCTCCTCTCCATCCCCAGCCCCTCTCCACCGTACCCACATGAGGACCCCGATGCCTGGGCAGGACCCTCTCACCCCATCCTTATCCCCACTCCCAGGCATCCTATCCCAGGAGCTCTAGTCACCCTCCCCGGCACCAGGATCCCGGGGACAGTGGGGGAACCCGCCCAAAGGTGACACAATGTGTGGACAGCCCATGCCACGCACCCAGCAAAGCACCCCCAATGGCAAAAAAGCCCCACTTACCAGGATCAGGGTCGGTCTGGGAACACGAGCCCTAGACAGCAGTCCACACGATGTCCATCGCCGCTGCTTCTGGCCACGAGCCCCTCTCCGCCCGCGGGCGCTCACCGCATGCCGTGCCCCGCGTGCAAATCCCTGCCAGGGGGATGGAGCGGCGAGGGTGGTACCCGGGAAGCCAGAGCACTGCACTTGCTGCCGGAGGATGCAGGAGGCAGCGAGATGCTGGGAGCGGATGCCTGTGTCTAGCGCACACACACACACACACACACACACACGCACACGTTCAGAGGAAGCAGGGAGCTTGTGACTGGGGCTGAGCAGATGCAGCCTGGTTTGCTGTCCCTGTACCAATTGCTGCCCGAGCCGTGTTAAAAAGCTCTCCGAGAAACGAAGATTTTTTTTTACCAGGCTGACGTGTGCTGGAAGATACCAATAAAAGCTTTCCCTGCATCTCCTTTGGCCCCCTGGGTTGAACCGCCTTTCTTAGAAAAAACCTCAAGGATTACAGAGGTGGGACTGCATCCAAGGATGAGCAAAGGTCTCATCTGCCCCCACTGCGGGGTCTTCCCTGGATGGGTGCTCCAGTCACAGGCTACCTGCACCTGCTTTAACCCAATGCCTGCTGGTCAGTGTTGCAGGAAGGCTGTCCTTCCCACACTACGATGCAGCAGGGGCATGGTGGCTGCTTGCTACGTGCAGCCCTGTGTGCCCAGTTCAGTGCAAAACCCAGGTTTTTTGTTCTTCTAGTCCCCAGGACTTGATACATCACCTGGGTGGACATCACAGGGCTGCAGCAGGGCTGGGGGCTCATGGGGGGTGTGAAGGAGGTGATGGGGCAGGAGAGAGAATGCTGGTGGGGAGAGGAGGGCACAGCTCTAATGCAGCACCTCTGAAGGCAGGGTATCTGGTCCACATGCATCCCCAGCTGCCCCATGTCAGCTTGGTGGAGATGGTCACTTAGCCCCCTTACACCTTACCGGAGGGAGGTGCCACTGGTAAGGGACTCTGCTTTCCCCTTCAGGAACAGACAGGTCTACATGGGATGATTTAGGGTGAAACACACTCTGAGCCCTCCTAGGAGCAGCTTCCGTCCAGGCTTGGGATTAGTGCTGAAGGTGAGAGCAGAGGGGACTGGGCAGTGGGGATGCTGCAGGGCTGCCCTGCTCCTTGGCCAGGCTGGACACAGCAGGTCCTGCCCTGACTAGGCGAGAGGAAAGCTCTGCTCAGCCTCAGTTCCTGTTCCCAGGATACTGCGTGGGGGGAACCCCTCATCCCAGCCCTGCCAGGCCCTGTGCCTTCCACTGGGCAGGTCCTATCAGGCTCCAGGGTCCTGCCAGCCCCACAGAACAGTGGATGTGTGGACAGCAGTGAGCAGCAGCGGAGAAGTGGGGATGTCACCTTTCCCACACAGAGAGCATGGGGAGCGTGGAGTGGGAGACCTGGGATTAAGAACCATTTGATGACTGAAGGTTCCTGGCCTCTGGAAGATGGGCAGAACTATCCCTGAGGTCTTCTATATTGAGAAAGAACCTGTGGTGGATGCAGCATCCAACACACCTGGAGTGCTCTGCTTCTGCAGGAGCAGGTCACTGAGACAGGGCAGTGAGGGGACCATGTTCCACATGCTTATGCCACATGCTGGTGCCAGGATGGTTCCTGACCCTTGACTGCTATTCCACACCCTGTGTCAGCCCTCCCTAGACTGATGGGCACTGACACTGACCCCACAATACCCATATCTTCATTACAGACCCTTCCCATGGCCCACTTGGGAGTAAGCTGAGACCATCTGCAGCTCATGTCACCTGCAAACAGATCCAGAGGGTGGGAAAGGCAGCATCTCGGTGCTGTGCTGGGATCTGAGGCAGTCCATGGCTCCCTTCCCCATGGCTGGGGATGCACAGAACCAGGCTGGAGATAGGATTTATCTGTTTTCTGCTTGTGGCTGTCAGGTCCTGTCTTGCTTTACTCCACCAGCTGCAGGAGCCTTAATGGAGCCTCTGGGTGCCCTGCCCTGGCCCAAGGTGCCTCTCCGTGCTCCATCCTTCCTCAGGAATGCTTCACTTTTGGGTGAATCACATTTTGTGCTCTTTGGCCTAGGGAGCGTGGTGGAAAGGCGTTGGGATCGCCGTGGGGTGGAGAAACTGGATGCCAGCTGCAAGGGAGGCCAGCGGGAAACATCTTCGCAGACGAACCTTGGCCCCAGAGGACTGGAGAGGAGTGTGCGGGCAGGCTGTGAAAGCTTTTAGCGCCTCTGTGGGGAGGGCCCTGCCCTGGCAGTCCCGGGGCCGAGTGCAGTGTTTCCTGGAAAAGCAGAGGCGAGGAGGAGCTCCAGCCCCACTCCTGCTCTAGTTGCCAAAGTCCTTGGGGGTCGTGCTGCAGGCAGGTGCGGTGTCCCCCAAAATGAGAGCTACAGCCCACATCCGCTTCTGCAAGGACACTCTGTGCCAGATTAAGGATCGTCTCGCACCCTTTGGGGAGGAGGAGAGCACAGTCCCCTGTGCTCTCTGAAAAGCCACAGCGTGGTTGGCTGCTCACTGGAGCGGCGCAAGCGGCAACAGGCTGGGGATGCTCCTGACAGGGAGCCGGCAGCGCCGGTCTGCTGGAGGAGGGCTGCAGGGGCGGAGGTGAGAGCTGAGCTGCAGCGGTAATGTGAATTTTCGTCAGCTCCTCTCCCCGCTCCGAAATCTCGCATGACGCCCGCGTGTAGGTCACTGGCTGCTGCGGCGACGCGGCGTGTGGGCTCACCATCTGCGGCTGCTTCTGCAGCGCGCCGGCCGGGAGCGCCCAGCCTGCCCCGCAGCCTGCGGGGGACACGGGGGGTCCGCCCGGTGATGGGGAGGGAGGGGGACCCCAAGTTTTGGCAGGAGCGGCAGCCCCGGCGCGCCTGCGCGAGCCGGCGCTCCTGCCAGTCAGCGGGGGGTGATGGAAAAGGGAACTTGTCAAAATAGCGAGATATCTTTTTTCAGGAGATTGCAAGTTTGGCTGATGGAGATAATAGTGTTGGTGCGCTGCGGGGAGGGTTCGGAGAGGCATCGACTCCCCTCATGGCAGCTGTTTCAGGAGGGAATGATGATACCAAAATCAGCATGAAATTGGATAAAAACTGGCTGCCTGATGGGCTGCCGTGTCAGACTGCAGGCAGGGAATGGCAGAGCATCTCTCATCACCTGGAATAAACGGTGCAGGAGCAAACCTGCGAGTGAGGCAGACCATGCCTGGCTCCCTCCACAGCCCATGCCCCCCACATTTGTGGGCTCCAGGCAGGGAAAGGAGCTCAGGATCTTACCCATGGAGCTGGTCTCAGTTGCAGACATGATCCTGCTCTCCACTGGCAACCAAGCAGGAAACCTCCTAGTACTGGCTGCAGACAGCACCTCCCAAGGCCTCCTGCCGATAGCTGTCCTTCATGTCCACTGACAGTTGTCCATCCCTGCCCCTGGACATTCACACAGATTCACTGATGGCCGTCCATCACACTCCTAGTCATCAGTCAGGCGCTGTGCAGGATGCTAATATCTGTCCATCATGTTCCCACATCAAGGCCAGATCATTGACACAGCTCTTCACTCCCTACATTGATGCAGCTGTCCTCTGGTGATCCCACACCCTGGCACCTCAGCCATCGATACCCAGCAGCTCAAACCTGAGGGTGGAGGGGAGCTGTGGCCCTGTGCCACCTACCTCAAAGGTTTAAACCTGCTTCCCTTGGGGAGCTGGATCCTGGAGAATCCTATGCTGCTCTGATACCTTCCCTCTCCCAGTCCTGTCCCCACCAATGTCCCCTTCTCCACCAGGTGTGTGTGTGAGACTGCCATTGCCACTGCAAATTGGTGACGGGGTGGTGACTGCTACGTGGCTCCTGCTTCCTGCGTTCATCCTGCTGTGTTTTTTGGGATAGTGATGGGGACAGGGATCGTCCTGGCTTTCCCCCTGCCCTCAGTAGTCACAGTGCCCTAAGCAGGAGCTGCCAGATGGTGCCCACCATGGGTGCATCCGCTCCTTTGGCCCCCATCAGCAGCCAGGCAGTAGCAAACCCAAAGTAGGTTAAGACACCGTGGATGCTGGCTGTATGCCTCGTGGCACCGAGCTTTTGTGGTCTGAGTTATTCCCTCCCATCCCAGAATGCAGAGCTCTTGCTGGACATCATTACTGAGCAGCCCTGTTTGCACTGCAAGGGCTGGTTTTGCTCCCCCTGAACAGCTTTTGCTGTACTCAAAAATCCCCCAGTATGAATGCCTGAAGTAGAACTTGTCTATCTCTTGTCAGCCACACAGGACCAGGGAGTTTGCAATCGAGGTATGTCTGGATTCACAGCAGAATTCCAGCTGTGCATGGCTGGGCACCACTTTGTGTGGACAGGAGGAACCCTTCCTTTGTCCAGCTGCAAATTTGGTCTGAGGTCCCACTCCAGCCTGATCCAACAACCTCTCCTGGAGCATGAGTACATTGTGCTTCTCTGGATAGTTTTAACTCTTTTCAGGGCCCTGACCCGGCTCAGAGTTGAGTGCTGCTTCCTTCTCATGCTCATCTGTGTCTGCTGCCATTCCTGCCTCACTGCCACATCGCCACATCTGCTGGGCTGAGCCACAGCAGCCCCAGATCTCCTGGACATGCATCTCTGAGCAGGCAGTGCATCCTACCAGCTTCTCCAGCTGCTGGAAGGGGAAAATGCAGCCCATCTATCCTCTCACTTGTCCTCTTCCAGAGCTGTGTGCTACTCTTTGCTCCATGGTATAGTCCTGCAGTCACAGTTAGGCCTTTCCCTTATCCTACAGGATGAGGCTCTGAGGAGCCCAGGTGCTCTGTACCATGTTACCTTGTGCAGTCATTTGCCCACGTTGCTTCTCCATAAGCTGCCTTCATCCCCATGATAAAGGAGAAAAGCTGATGGAGACAACTGCTAGGACCTGGGGAGGGAATACAGAGAAAGGATGTGGACTGACACAAAATGCCCCATGAGGAGCTGGGGGGAAGGTTCAGGTGTGAGGGAAGCAGGGACATGAAGGAGGTGGGAGGAAACTAGCAATCCATCGTGCCCTGAGGACATACTACAGGACTTGGATCTGCATCAAGATGTTCCCCAAACTTGTGCTTATCCTGGGATGCCCTTCCTTGGAGTGCCAGGTCCCTGCAGAGCAGCTGGGGCAGAGAGTTGTGGGTCTTTCGATCCTGTTCCTGTGGCTGGCAGCTTGCCAAGCCTGGCCCTGATGAGATGAGGGTGCTCCCGCTGGACAGATAATAGCTGAGCAATTTAGAGCTCTCTAATCTAGGAGTACTCTTGCAGGCATCAGCTAAATGACCCTCTTCACAGGACCACTCCAGCCAGCTCCCAGACAGTGGGCATCTCTCCCAGCTTGTCCCCTCTGCTCCACCTGCAGTAAAATCGTCCTGCAGAAAATCTGAGTCAAACCCCACAACTGTCCAGGGGCCCTCCTTTCCTAAGTAGGGATGTGGGTGTTGTCAAATAGTGGAGACTGGTGCAGGGAGTTGTCCCCCAGGACACTGATGGGTTCTGGAGAGCAGGATGAGCTCTGGGACGGCTTGAGGCTGTGTTGCTGGGGGGAGCGCTGGGTTTGGACTGTGGATGGGTCCAGGGTGTGGGTTTGTAACCCCACAGCACCCTGCAGGACATGCACTCAGCCCCACAGGAATGCCAGCCTNCAAATACCTCTGCCTTGCTGGCAAGGGCACTGCCATGATCTGTTTAGGGAGCTGGGGACAAGCAGGCAGCCCTCAGGGCTGGAGGCAGAGGAGAGCTGGAGGCATCTGGCTCCAGAGGAGAGTGGCTCTCCCTCTCTTTTCCCTCTCCTCTCACACGGCTCCTTTTCTATCTTCTCCTGTCAGCTGAGAGCTGTGAGTGCTGGATCTGGCCGCTGAATCCCCCTGGGGCACAGCTGGGTCCTATTCTAACAGGCAGATGGGACCTGGTGTGACCTGCAGTGATACCAGACTGCTGGATGCTGCAATCCTGANTAAAGGAGAAAAGCTGATGGAGACAACTGCTAGGACCTGGGGAGGGAATACAGAGAAAGGATGTGGACTGACACAAAATGCCCCATGAGGAGCTGGGGGGAAGGTTCAGGTGTGAGGGAAGCAGGGACATGAAGGAGGTGGGAGGAAACTAGCAATCCATCGTGCCCTGAGGACATACTACAGGACTTGGATCTGCATCAAGATGTTCCCCAAACTTGTGCTTATCCTGGGATGCCCTTCCTTGGAGTGCCAGGTCCCTGCAGAGCAGCTGGGGCAGAGAGTTGTGGGTCTTTCGATCCTGTTCCTGTGGCTGGCAGCTTGCCAAGCCTGGCCCTGATGAGATGAGGGTGCTCCCGCTGGACAGATAATAGCTGAGCAATTTAGAGCTCTCTAATCTAGGAGTACTCTTGCAGGCATCAGCTAAATGACCCTCTTCACAGGACCACTCCAGCCAGCTCCCAGACAGTGGGCATCTCTCCCAGCTTGTCCCCTCTGCTCCACCTGCAGTAAAATCGTCCTGCAGAAAATCTGAGTCAAACCCCACAACTGTCCAGGGGCCCTCCTTTCCTAAGTAGGGATGTGGGTGTTGTCAAATAGTGGAGACTGGTGCAGGGAGTTGTCCCCCAGGACACTGATGGGTTCTGGAGAGCAGGATGAGCTCTGGGACGGCTTGAGGCTGTGTTGCTGGGGGGAGCGCTGGGTTTGGACTGTGGATGGGTCCAGGGTGTGGGTTTGTAACCCCACAGCACCCTGCAGGACATGCACTCAGCCCCACAGGAATGCCAGCCTTTCCTGCTGCCCATCTGGCAGCCTGGCTGTCACCCTGCAGTGTCACCCATCCCCACATCCTCTGTCTCTGCCACAGGCCAGTGGAGCATCCTCACAGAGGAGCTTTTCAAGTGGAACGGAAATGCCTAATGAAGGCCGACTTCATTAACCAGGGCTGTCACCGGGATGATTGCTGCCTTCCTGAGCCACTCTGTGAGCAATGAAGCTGTGTCGAGAGGTTCAGAGAGGCTTGGAGAGGAGAGGTTCGGAGAGGTTCGGAGANGGGCACAGCTGGGTCCTATTCTAACAGGCAGATGGGACCTGGTGTGACCTGCAGTGATACCAGACTGCTGGATGCTGCAATCCTGACAGGGACATGGTGCTTGCAAGTGGTCCAGGAGGCTCCACGTTGCTTTTGGCGTCTCCATCAGCCCTGTTCCCCTAATGCAGCATTCTACAGACTGGCTTCCTGAAAAGGCTCGTCCGCAGCCTCTCCAAGCCTGGAAAACCTTTACCCATGTGAGGGGCTGTGCATGCTCCCAGTCTTCCCTCTTGGGAACCTCCAAGCACCCCTGATGGGGTGATTTGGAACAGCCCTGCGGAGCATCAGAGCCCCAGCACGCCACTGCCTCTCCTCTTAATCAGCTAATTGTGTGTTTGGGGTTTCAGGCAAGGGCCCCAGCCTGGTGTTGCCATACCAACCACATCAGCTTCACTTTCAAACATTTACCAAGCAGGCTTGAAATGTGGAGGGGGGGATGAATTAAAAGAGAAGAGGAAGCCAAACAGAGGGTTGATGGGAGGGGAGAGAGTAAAAGGGCTGCCTGTGCCTCTTTCACTACCCCATGCTGAGTCCTGCAGGGCAGAAAGCTCTGATTAAAACAGCTCTTGCTGGGACTCAGAGGCTTTTTGGGGAATAAAAAAAATACTCCTGCCTGCTGGAGACNGGATGGGGGATGGGTGGTGGGTGCTGGTTCTGGGGATCCATCACTCCCGAAGCCAGCTGGACTGGTGGTGCAGGCAGCTGGTGTGATGGCTTGGTGGAGGAGCTTAAAAAAGGTGGCTTGAGTTGTGATGTGGGGCAGATCTTACAGCTCAGAAGGTGTGTCCCCTCTTTGCCCCCAGCCTGCTGTCATCCCAAGGTACAGAGCAGGACCTCCTGCTCTGCTTTCTGGAGCTGGGTTGACTCTCTGCCCTGCTCCCTGCCTGTGACCCTGTCCCTCCTCTCTTCTTCCAAATCCACATCTTTGCCCCACTTGACCTTTCTGTGAGCAGGATCAGCCCTTCCAGCTCCTGCAGCCCTTCAAAGCAGGCTCTGGGCTGCTTTCTCATGCCAGCATTGGCATGGCACGAGCCCTTCTTTGCCTGCCAGCCCTGCTGCAGCCTCTCAGCAGTGGTCTGCATGATGCAGGCAAGGGAACTGCCCCAGGAGGGGATGTGTGTTCCTTCTCCAGTACATCCAGCTTCCTCTGAAAATGCATTTAACAGATCAAAATTTTATACTCTGAGCCATGCTGGAGCCCAGAGCAGAGGAGATTTTAGTTACTTGCAGGTTTTGGGCAAAGGAGGGCCATGGCATGGACAGGAGGCAGCTGCTGCAGGTACACCGGGGAGATGATGAGGAGGCAGGGCACGTCAGAGAAAGGATTACTTACAAGGAAACCAAGTTTTTGAGGGTGACATCCTGTCACTTGGGATGGCTTGTCACTTTGGCATCCTGTGTCTTGGGATGGCCCTTGCTCTGGCATCTGATTGTCTCTGTCTAGCTTCTCTCCCCCCCAGAATCCTCTGTCTGGGCTGTGACACCCACCTGAGTGTCATGTGAGCCTGGTGACACAGGGATACAGCCCTGGCTATGGAGGGGAGGCAGACAGTCCCTTTTTCCTTTTTGTTCCTGAGACTTCAACATGTAGGACTGGTTCCCTTGAAGCCCCACTGCTCCTCCTCCTCTGTGCTGAGCAGGTTGCTCCATCCCTTCAGGCTGGCGGTGTGGCTCAGCTGTGAATCACTGTGGGCAAGGCTGGAGCTCAGGACATTCTCTCTCTCTGGAGAAGAGCCCGTGCACCGTGCTGCCTCCTGGCCATGCACCTCCTCCCTGCCGTGCTTTGCTCCTCAGAGGCCCCAGCTCTCTGGAGACCAGTGCTTGTGGAGGGAAGGGGCTGCAGGAAGCCTGTTTCCCTGGAACGAGCTCTCCTTCCTCTGCCAGGCGTCTAAACAACCTTCACATGCCCTGACAGCCAGCACCACCACAAACTGTCTCCTCATACTCATCACAAGTGTTTCAGGGACCCAATGGCCTGGGGACCCTGCCCACACCACAGCTCCTTGCCAAGGCCTGTGGATCCCCTGCGAGCTCCCTGTCCCACCTGCTATTTCTATGGTGACAAGAGCTGCTGGAGTGGCCACGGTCTGTGGGATGGCTACTGCGAGCCTCAGGCTGGGGGCAGATGCAGAGGTCAGCAGCAGGAGTGTAGCCCAGGATTTGCAGGGGAAGCTCTGGGATGGCCTGCGCTGCCTGGGGCTTTGCAAGCGGCCTGAGACAGCTTGGCCAGCACAGTTAGCTTATCAGCCTTGCTGAGCACCTCTGAGGGGCCCAGATGGCTTTCTGCTGACAGCGTGCAGCCCTGGCAGCTCTCATCTGCCAGAGATGGTGTATGGGCAGGCCCCCTTCCTCCTCCTGTACACCCTCAGGGGCTGGTGTGCTCAGTGCTGGGTACTGGAACTCACCCAGGCCTTGCCACAGTGAAAATCTGGGCAACAATAGGGCAGGAAGGCAGACCCTCACTCTCGGGGCTCTGTGTGTGTGCTGCTAGCTCCATGGATGGAGCAATGTGGGAGGTCTCAGTGGGATGTCCTGTTATCCTTGCTGGGCAGGATAACCTGGGGTATGCCTCCTGCATCCTGCACCCTTCCTGTGGCTTCCCCACTGTGGACCAAACACCAGTCAGGAGCTGGGAGAGGGAATTCCCCAGTCACAGCTGTGCCACAGCCACCAGGACAGGCTGCAACCTCCTAGCTGCTGCCTGCTTTGTCACAAACATCGTGCTTTGTTCTCCATCCTCACCATGTGTCCTTCTGACAGGGAAAAGCCTCCAAGCCATTATTCTTGGGCTGTTCTCCCCTGCAGATTCAGGAGGAGATGGTCAGTGTGACCGCTGTGCAGGTGGTGGGGAGCAGGAAGGATGCACGACCCTGCATCCCACCCCAGGAAGCTCACATGTAGCACATATGGCCCTCTGAGTGCTGGACACGGGGCTCTTTTCTGGGCAGCTCTGTCTGTGGGTTTTACATCTGCTTGCAACATTTCCAACGGCTTGATTTACTGTAATTCCTCTGGAAAGCAACTTTTGTGATTGCTAGCCTGGAGATCTCAAGCTGGACTTAAACAACAGGATCCTAAAGAGGCCATGAATAATTGAGCCTAATAAATATTAATAACTGTGGCAGGGCATGTAATTGCAAGGAGCGTTCTGGAAACACAGCTCTGCAAGCAAATGTGCACTCTTGGCAGGCTGGGGCAGAGCCCAGTTAACACTGGTGCTGCCGGGCTGTGCAGAGCTGTGCCTGGCCACCAGCCCTGCCACCCTTCCCTGGGGCTAGTTGTGGCCACGGGCAGGGGAATGTGGCCACTGTGTGAGTTTTCAGCTGACTGTATTTAGCAGAGGGTCTCTCCTCCATAACCTGATCTCTCATTGAACACAAGCAGACTTGCAGCATCCACTGCGTCATTTGCCAGGGATGTTGTCCAACTCTGAGCTATCCTCATCCCTCAGGCATCCTGGAGGACCTGGGACACCCACTCCAGAAAGTCCTGTCTGCACTCACCTACAGGCCATAGGAGGAATGCCTCAAACTGAAGTCTCTGGATGCTCCTGGCTCTTTTTCCGCAAATACTAGATCATCTGTCTGTGGCCCGATTTCAAACAGGACTGTCCCATGTGTCACAAAAAATGGATGAACTGCAAAATCTGGCTCCCAAGGCCAAGCGATATCAAGAAGACCTGGTCTACGTTTTGTATGACCTAACAAGTCCTCCAAAGCTGGGATGAGTGCAGACAAGACCGAGGGAAGGGATATGCACGGATTTTCTATTTGTGACAGGACAGTGATAGGGAGTGCATTTGGCCACCTCTCTTGACTGAGGGATATCATACAGGGAAAGACTGAACTTGAACCTTTCCTGAGCCATTGATCAGAGCTTGAGCAGATGCAGGATCCTGCCCAAAGTAGCTGAGCATTTTGGATAAATGTGAAAAGAAGCTAAAGAAAAAACCCAGCCATACTCTTCCTGGGGTGCTCTAGTGCCTCACTGAATCCTGTGCCTTAAGCAATGCTCACCCTTGTGGCTTTGCCAGTACCTGATCAAACCCAGCATTTCCCAGCCTTGTCTCTGTTTTTCAAGGCAGATGAGGAAAAGGAGTCAAGAAAGAGTCACAAGTGCTTGCCTGGGAGGGTTCAGTTTGCAGCAGTGCTGTGGGTGGGTTTGAAACCTGTACATGAAGGCTTTGCCAGAGCTTTCTGGGTGTTGCAATTCAGGATGGGGTTCTTTGTGGACCTGCCCCTTTGCAAAAAATCATTGGTTCTGCTACCCAATGCTGAGGGTGTGATGAAGGCTTCTGTATGGCATATAGAGGAATGGAACAGAAAAAACCCTGAGGTTAGGGCAAGAGCGGGGGGCAGTTTGAGTAGGACGTTGCCCACAAGTTTCTGCTTGAAAACTGTGGTGCTTGGGCAGCTGAAGGCCTGTGAATGCTTGGCAAGGGTATTGTATCCTCTGCAGGAGCTTCTCCCACACTGAACAAGTGCTTCTTTTCCCCAAGCTGCTTGGCTGTTGAGACTGCATCTTGCAAATGCGGTTTCAGACAATAACAGCTTGCAATTATGCAGTGCTTTCAAAACCAAGATATCCTGAATTTCGTTAACGTCTTTGTATAAAACTAGCTGAGGCTGCTTTTGGGATGCAAAGCTCCAGCCTGTGCGGAAACGCCGCAGCTGGATCACCCAAATCTTTATTCTATTCTGGAGATGGATCATCCTGAAGGAGATTTTAGGGCGTAGCTGTCTGCCTGGGACATACTGCTTGGGCTCAGCCAGAGCAGAGGGTGCACAGAGACATCCTGTGGTCTCTGACCCCCACTTTCTGTGATTTCTGTTGCAATATGGGTTCAGGAGGAGGGCTGGGGGTGGGGATTATCCATGCAGGAGTCAAAGGGCTCTGTGCTCTCTAGGGGAGAGAGAGATAGGACTTGGTGAGGATCAGTACAGGAAGTGGGAATTGCTGTAAGACCTGTTATGGGGCAGCATCTCAGAAACCATTTCTCAGCGTGCAAAGGGCAAGCAGGGATTTCCCAAGGGAAAGCGGTGCTGGACTCCAAGGGTCACCACCAACAGCTTGACAGCTGGTGGATGGCCAGTAGTGACTGGAGCACCTGGAGGCTGACTCAGGGCTTTCCATCAGCAACGGGGATACCCATGGGGGATGAACCTTCAGCCAAGCCTCAGGTGCCACTAGACGAGGGTGGCTGACACCTGACACATCCTCAGTGCAAAGGGATTAGATAAATGTGAACACCAGACCCTGAAGTTCATTGAGGGGGATGCAAAGTGCAGCCCTGAGGCGCAGTGAGCCCAGGCAGGGAGCAGAGCACGGAGCGGCAGTGGTGGTGTATTATTGTGGACACTGGGCTGAATGTGAGCCAAGAGAGCACTCTTGTCGTGGAAAAGGGAAACCACATCCTGGACTACATTAGCAGGAGAGTGTCCAGCAGATTGAGGGAAGTTATTATCCCTGCTCCTTGGCACTGGGGCGGGATGCACAGATCGCGGAAGCTGCTCCTGAATTGCTCCTAACAGCAGCTCTGCCCCAGCTTCCTCTGTTGATACTGGGAGGTGAAAATACAGAGGGTGATACAGAGGTTGCTGCAGGAGCAATAAAGGAACTGAAGTGTTATCCCAAGGCACTTGGAGCACCTGCTTGGGAAATACATATTCTTTCCTAAGTCCCATATAGTTCAAATGACACATTTGTGGAAACAAGGATCTTTACACTAGGATAGTAACTTGTTTTTTGGATGAAAAATTAATGAAAAATTTGGCTGTGAAGAGCTTGGGGTTTTTTTCTGTGATAACAGATACCCCAAAACATAGGAGTACTGAAATGCTTCCAGTCGCTCTGAGTTGCTGTGCAGTCACTCTCTAACTGAAAGGCAGTAATATTCATCTACTGTAGCGCTTCCAGGATAGAAAACTGCTTCAGCTGTAGTTGAAAGTGTGAAAAAGTGAGTGGTCAGCAGCTTGGCCGACCATTGCTACGTGCAGCTGACAGTGCTGGAGCTCTTTGAGGATGCAGGCAGCAGAAATCAGTATTTGCCAGGGGCTGACTGCCCAGAGTCCATGTTGCACAGAGAGTGCTCACATCAGTGTTTTCTCAGTCGTTTTTTCTTTCCAACTGTGTCCAAAATTAGGTGTTTCAGATGAGACCCATCTTTCATGGATAGGCACATTTGCCTCCCCCAGGGTTAATGTAATACCTGGTAGTAGAGAGGAACCCAAATAGTTTTGGGGGTTATCACAGGTATCTCTGCACAGGGTGCTGTGTTTTGTGGGGTCCCTGAGGCAGGTGACACCTCAGAGTGATCTCACTGCTGGGTGAAGCCATTACCACGCTGTCAACACTTCAGGGGGATCCAGCATCATGTGGCAAGGCTGGCAAGAGAGACAGTGACATGGGCGGGCTGGTGACAAGTGGCTGGGGCAGACTTTCAAACCAGTGGCATGAGCAGGCTTGTGACAAGTGGCTCTGGAAGTGGCAAGCCTCATTCAAAAGGGAATTGAGGGCAGCACTGGATGCCCTGGGACAGCTTTGCCCCAAGCTCCTGCCTTCATGGGTGATTGCAGAGCATCAATCCCCAAATCCGCTCCACTTCTCAAAGCTTTTAAGCTCCCTGGGCTTTACTATGCTCAAAGGCAGCTGCATGAAAGAATATTTTCCCTTTGTAAACAGACGCAGCGACCTGCTTAGCATCGATCCTGTGAGGCAGGGCTTCAAATTCAATTTGTTTCCATCATATCTGTGAATAGTTCCATAAATTGATTTTTGAGAATAAAAATGTATTGACAGTGATTATAGCTGATAAATATAATTTTAAATATAAGATGAGGATTATGATCATTGAATTGTTCACCTGAGGGATGCAAAGCATGTACAGTAAACAGTATTTTTCTAAGATGTCACTTAAAGCTCTGACCTTTATTTTTCATGAGATGACTCCAATTTCCATCTCTTTTTCAAGGGAGGAAGTCCTGAAAAAGTCATGGAGTGCAGCTGATGATCCCTAAACCTGCAATTTATGCGACTGTTGTAATCTCTGCACAACCATAACTGATGAATATGCATCACATCATTTCTATGCGTGGCAGAAAGTAACCTACTTCTGTCCCCTAACAAGCTGTGGTAGGTCTGGCTGCATATTCCTGAGACTCTGTGTCCCTCAGTGGGGCTGTGGGATTTCAGGGAGGGTGGGGACACCATGGAAAAACCCTAAGTCCAGACCTGGTCTGCAGGTTAAGGTTGTATCTATTAATCAGTTCCATGGCTGCCAGTGTGCTCATCCATTCCTGCCTCCTCTCCAGACCCACTTAAGGCAGGGTTTGGGGGACAGTGAGGCAGCGGCCTTCTGAGGGTGGCTGGGAGGATGGTGGCCATCCCAGAGGTGGCCTTAAATTAACACCTTGAAGCCAAAGCCACAGAGATGTGATAGACACAGAAGAATGGCCAAGTGACACTCTAATGAGTGTTAATGGAAGGTAGGAATTAAATCTTGCTGGCTCATTAGCAAGGGAAGAGGTGCCATCTGCTATGGTTGGCAGGTTCCCTGCCACAGTTTGTGGAGGGGGGGCTGCTGCTTCTGTGGGGATGTGGGGAGGCAAGACTGGTGCCTGGAAGGGTCCCTGCTGCTTTGTGTGTGACAGCCAGGAGCCAGTGCAGCAGAGTATTGTGTGTGAGAGCTTCCTTGGCCCAGGTGGGACCTGCCTTGGCACTAGGAAGGGTCCCTGTGCACTCTCATTTTGTCCATGGGCCGTCCCAGCCCTTTCCAGCCAATAAGGCCAATAAGGACTGCTAGCAGAACTGGCAACAGGATGAGCTTTGATCCTGCCAAAGAAGGCTGATGGCCTCTCTGTGAGTGCCCACGAACTGTCCTCTTCCCTCCCAGCCTACTGGCGGTGACACAAGGATGCTGGCTGGGCTCTCCAGGCATAGCCAGCTGCCTGCAGGTCCTGATTGCCCCCAGGCCCTTCAGGACTGAGAGATCTAGGGCTGCAAGCCAGGCAGTGGAGCTTGAAGAGCTGCAACTGTCACTGGGGAACACAGTATGTGAGATACTTCTCTTGGATGGAGGAGAAGTTGTTTAGGGTCTCCTGGTTTGTCTCTGGTCCTCCCAGCCCCTCCCAGTGCAGCCTGCAAGGCAGCAGAACCTGCAGCAGGACCAGTTTTGATCCTTCCCAAGGAACATGACCATCAGACCAATCCCACCACACCATGGGACTGGGACTGTGGTTGTGGGTCATGCCTGTGCTGGGGCACAGATTCATTGGTGTGTTCAGCAAAAAAGGGGGAGCAGCTGCCCAAAAGGAGCTGGTTGGCATGAACAGATGCAAATGGGAAGTTGAGAAGTATAAAACTGTGAATGCTTCTGGGAAATATGCATGGCTGACCACAGCAATGATGATGATGAAGAGCTACTGCAAAACACATCCTTGCCTTTTAAATCTATTTCCCAAAAGAAAGAAAATGCTGTTATGCAAGATGCAGAAAGGAAGGCAGTGTCTGTATTCAGTGTTTGGGAAGAAGGAAGACTGTGAAATATTTTCCAGTTTATCTGGCACTATAGGGGATGCTAGAAGACAGACACCAAGGGCAAATATTTCAAAAGTAGCTGCCTGCATAAATTGTACCCAGGAGGCCTGTAAAGTGGGCTGAGGGATCTTAGTTGCAATAGTCTTTATTTCTTTTACAACTGGAATTTCCCTGGTGCTCCCAGGAGGTGCTGGGGCTGACAGACCTCTGCTGGGTATCTCTCTGCTCAGGCATCCACGTTCCCTGAAGCACAGAACATCCTTCATGTGAGTCAGGCCCACAAAGATGACACGGCTCTTACTACAAGCATCTTGAAAGAAGACTGGCTGCTTGCTCTTTCTGGAAAAAGCACGAGCAGAATAAAGCAAAGGCAGTGCAATTCCCACATGAGGTTTTAAAGGGCAACAGGAGCACATCCCATGGGAAGGGGCTCCCTTTGTCTAGCTCTCCACTTCTGCCTCCCCCATCCTTGTGATGAGAAGCTTGTGGAGAGAGATCACTTCTCCCTTGACATGGGGACACCCTGTATCTTGCTGCTGGGAGACAGCACCTCTTTTTGGAGTGTATGGATTTTAATGGGGCTTCTCTTTTCTGTAGCCCTTTGGAGGTTTGATCTCGAGTCTGCAGAATTGTTCCCTACAAAGAAAACATCCTAACGGTGCTTAGTTGCTGCTTCTTGCTAAGCTGGCTCACAAAACAGGTGTCCAGAATGACTTCCAACTTATTTTGTCAATTCCACAGCTTTTTACAGCCATTTGCAGTAATTTCCTGTGCAATGAAAGGTATTCCAGGTACCCTAGGAAATGCAGTGGAGGTGGGAGTGCCTGTGGGAGTTTGGAGACAGCAGTTTGCTCTGAGCTGGGGAGAAGCAGGAGGTGGCTCAGGACAGTAGGCACCAGTAGCCATCTGTGAGGAAGTGACACCTGCCAGGGTATTCCTCCAGGACCAGCTCTGGGCCTGATGACATTCAGCATGAGAGGAAATGAATATTAAATGACTGTAGATGAAATCTGCAGGCACAAGGAAACAAGCAAGGAACTAAAACATTGCAAGGACTGGGCATCTACACAGCCGTCAGTGAGACCTGGGGCTTTGAAAAGCTCATCTGATGGCTCCCTCAGGCTGTAGGACTTTTAAGACTTAGGAGAATGTATCCTGCAGCTGCTTCATCCCTGTAGACATCCAAAGAAGCAGGAAACCAAGCACTTTTCTGGATCTGTTGTCTGCAAAAGACCTCCTCCACTGCTTTGCCCTGTGAGGTTTTGGGCAACACAGAAACATGGGGCTGCTGCTGTGCTGGGCATCACTCGCAGGCTCTTTGAACACACAAAAGCTGACCATCATTTAGAGGCTACCAGAGCAATAGTTTTGGTAACACCTCTGAGCTGCTAAAAGGCAGAAGGGCTCAGCTCTTTCCTGCTGTTCTCAGGAAATGATTGCCCTCCTCTGCTGACCTCTCAGTATGCCACATCTGGGTAACATGTTCAGGTTGCAGCCCCCTCAGTACACGAGAAATGTTGATAAACCGGACTGAGCTCAGCAGAAGCCACTAAAATGGCTCAGGCTGGAGCTCCTACCCTGCAGGGAGAAGCTGGGGAGCTGGGCTTGTCCACCTGTGAGAAGGCATGGTTTGGGGGAGACCCAAGAGAAGCTCCCCAACATCTGTGGGTGGATTATTGAGAAGAATGAGCCAAGCGTTAAGTGGAGGTGCACATGGGGGGCATGAGAGAGTGATCTAGCTTTAGATCACTTTAGCTCTAGAGTAATCAGGAAAATTATCCCCGTGGGCACAGCCACATGCTTGAAGAGCGGTCTGGAGAGCTGGAAGGATCTCCAGCCTTTGATCAAGATGCAGATGGGCATCCTGTGCAACCTGGTCCGACCAAAGTGATTCTGTGATTCTCTGATCCCACCACTGCCCCTGTTTTGTATGGAAGGTTGGACCTTAGACCTTGTTTGGTCTGCGAGTTCCTGAGGCGGATTTGTCAGTCCATGAAGGTGTAGGAAGGAGACTGGAGAGATCAGTGACTGGAAGTAGTCTGGTGCAGAGGGAGCCTGAAGGAGGGGTAGGGGAAAGCTGGACGCTTGGTGGGAGGACAGCCTGCTCTACCTCAGGCCTGCTCTACCACCAGTCCCTGGTGCCTGGTCTGAGACTGGAGCAGAATTTGCCTTAGCAAGGACCTGCTTGGAGCACAAGACTCTTGGAGCTGGTGGAGAAAAGCAGGACCAAACAGCACAGGGAATCAGACAAGCTTGGATAAGAAATAAAGCAATTTCTTTCATATCTTTCTGGATTTGGACTCATCCAACATGCTCTTCTGCCAGCTCCCAAAGGAGATGGGAGAGGGGAAATTAATGGAGCTACTTGGAAAGGGTTTGCAAATGCTTTGGCCTCATGCAGAGGGCTGTGGGACAAGGCTCTGAGAGTGATGTGGGGCTGGGGGTCCTGAGCAGGGCTGGGGGCTGACTTGCTCGGGTTCTGGCAGCCAGAACTACCTTCTAGGGGAAAAAGCAGTGGGATGCTGACGTCTGCATCAGGAATGGAGCAGGGCATGAGGTTACGCCTACGCCTCAGAGGAAGGAGGCTGTAAATCAGGGAATGGTAGGGTGTGCAGGGCAAGGAAGATGTCTGGGCTGTCTCAGCATCTGGTGGGACCCGTGTCCATCGGTGATTAATGAGTGAACTGCTGTGTCTGGATGAGGTGATTAAATGTGCACAACAAAGCCACCAGGCACTGCGGCCAGCTGGCAGGGAGAGCCTGGGGCCGAGCTCCCTCATCCCTGGATGGAGTGGCCGCATTCCCTCATCCCTCGAGGATGGTCCCTGGCTCTGTTCATCCCCATACACTGAGCTTGGCATTAGCTGGCCTGGCTCAGAGGCCTGTGACAGAGCATGCAGACAATTTGCCAGCACACGCAGTGATGTTGCAGTGGTGTCTCTGCATCCTGAGCATCACTTCAGGACAACACTGTCACTCTGCAGGAATAAAACAGGAGGAACCAATGCAAGACAGTCTTCTGAAGCTACTGGTTTCTTGGCTGAGAGACCAGAGCCTGCAGCTGTGGAGAAACCAGCGGGGAAAAGGGAAAACCAGAAAGGCCACTGCAGTTTGTCTCTTCCTAAGAGTCACAAAGGTCAGAAGGTTGGGAAGTCATGTCTGTGTGCTCTCCTCTGTCTCCTTTTATTCTTGCTCACCCCTCATCCATGGACAGTTAGTAACCCAAAAAGTTACGCTATCTTATCATGTCCCTGTGATTCTCTGGGATGATTTTGTCCTTCCAACTAGCAAGAAACTGTCATCTGTCTTGCCATGGCTCAGGGAGAGGGCATTCATCAGTGCTGTGGGCTCCAAGTGTCCCCTGGCCATCCTGGGGACCTCAGTGCTCCTCTGGCAGCTTTCCTGACTGGAAAACCCAAGTTTTTCAACTTTCACCCATATGGCTTTCAGGAACATTCTTACTTAAAAAAACAAAACAAAACACAAAAAGAAGAAAAATAGAAAAAAACAATTGAAAACAATTGCAAGTACTTTTAATGTTTCTTCCTCTGATTGTGTTCCTCAGTTTAATTAATTAAGCTGTTTGTCTCAAAATCTCCCCTCTAAATCTGAACTGTGTTTCTGGTTGAACTGACCAGGTTTTGAGTCCAAGTTGTTCTGTTTGTATTACCGGCAAAACTTTGGGTTCTCATGCCTGGAAGACATCACCCTGGGAACAGCTGGACAAGCTGAGGAGGGGATGGGATCTTCTGTGTCTGAGGCACTGCAGATGGGGCACTCGGGGTCCTTGCATCTGGATCATCGAGATCTCTGGTCACCTTGTGCCCTGCCAAAATCTGGCTGTGCTTAGCCTGAGCTTTGCGTGCGGCAGCAGTTCAAGCACTGTTGCCGGCCTTCAGAGCTACCCCTGGGCAGGCAGGGGAGGTCCTGGCATGGCTGCAATCAAGGCCAAATGTAAATTCCCCCAGCCTTGTGTTGTGCTGGCCTTGGGGAGAGTGAGGGGGTTGGTGGCAGGGAGAAGAAGGAGAGAAGGACAGACCTCCCCATTTGACATGCCTGGAGAATGTCAGCCTTTTTTGGGTCCCTGCACTGGCAAGAAATGGGTTGTGAGCTCTGCTCCTGCCCTGGTGTTGGCACATCAGCCACTCTGTGTCCCCATGGGCATCAGGGCAGTGCATTTTATCCCACTGTCGTGCTCTTACAGGCAAACTGCCCAAAGAAATGTCTCCCTCACCCCAAGACCAGCAATACTGGGGGATATTCTGCACCCTGCTGGGGGAAAACATCACATTTCAACCACAAACCCCTCTTACGGGAGCACTGATCTTCTCTTTTCTCCCCAGCTCGCCCTCGTGTCCGTTCCTCAGCATTCAGGGGTCATGTTTCTCTACTGTTCATCCTACACTGCAGTCCATCAGGAACCCCAGATGGCTGCACTCCCTTCTGTCCCCGTGCAGTGATAGCCAGGCCAGCTGCAAGCTGCTCGCTTCATGGAGCGGCAAACATACAGGTGGTCTGGGGGTCCAGAGTGAACCCTCAAGCTTGTGAGTAGAGAGAGGACAGCCTGTTTCCTTGGACAGGGACAGCGGCTTTGACTTGAGAGGAGGTTGCAGAAGCCTCAACACACAGCTGGATGGATTCAGGATGGCTTCTCTGTGGTGCTGGCTTGGGGTCTCTGGGCCACAAGGGTTTGAAGGCTGCAAAATCTGGAGTTGGCCAAATAATGAGCGACTCCAGGGAGCATCTACTGTCTCCAGGCATGGGGCAGCACAAAGACAGGGGAATCTGGCTGGGAGAACTGTGATGGAGGCTCCACTCTGCCCTGAGTGGGCTGCTCAGCTCCATAGAGCCCTGGAGGAAGGTGGGCTGCCCCCTCCCTGAGGGGTGAGCATGTTAATGAGGATGGAGGGGACAGCTAGGCAGAGTTCCTGGGGGGACATGGGACACTGGGGCCCAGGCTTCTGGTGATTTGTATTATGAATCCTTTCTGACAGCTCTGGGCACCTTTTCCCCAGTCTTGCTGTCTCCCTTTTCTTCCCCTTCGGAGGGCATGTGCCTGGTCACCCTGGGGTTTGCAGTGTCCCTAAGCTGGTGGCTGGCTAGCTTGCCTGTGTTAGCACTGGGCCCTTCCTGGGAATTCCCTCCACAGATGCCACGGGGTTTATTAGCCCATGTGCTTTTGTGCCCGAGTGTGACTGCAAAAGCTGCTTGCAGAAACAGGCTGGAACTGTTTGCAAACCTTCCAGGCTGGGTCTTTGCCTTAATCTCTGTGATTAGCTCAAATGGAAAGGAACAGCTGGGCAGCTGGCGAGCCGGGGAAGTGGGACAAACATATGTGAGATCCAAAGCTTCCCAGAAATTGCAGCACAGAGTTTAGTGTGGAGGGACTGGAAGGACAGCTCTTTTTGGGGGCATTCTCAGAGTGGGAGAAGGGAGCAAGTAGTGTGTTTGCCCAGCAGATGCTCCGGCATCCATGGAGAGAGAGGCGAGAGAGCCCTGGCTGTGAAGTGAGGGCAGTAGAAGGTGTGGGTACCACAGCTCCCCTTGTTTCTTGTTTGCCTGCTTAAATGTGTTGGTGTTTAAAGCTGGAGGAGACCACTGGGTTGCTCAGTCTTAGCTCTGCACAGTGCAGATCACAGATCACTGTGATTGCTTTGGGGCAGGAAGTGTTGCTGCCCCCATGGAGACCCACAAGGAATGCTGCTGAGTCCCCAGTGGGCTTGGGGTGGGCCTGGGCTGCAGGTCCACCAGCTGTAGCCTTCTGCAGACACGTCTGCCTGGCAAGCCTAAGACTAGGACTCTGGAGTGTCTCACAGTCCAGGGACTGTGGTGGAGGTGAATGAACCCAGCACAGGGTTTCAGGGAGGTCCTTAAAGTGAGGTTTGAGACAGAGGTTAGTGTCAGACAGGCTGCACTCACCTGAGAAAAACTTTTCTAATGTCCCACATTGCTTTCTTTAGCATATATAAAATGTCTGTTTCAGCAAAACCTGATGAGGACAGGCAGCAGCCAAGTCTCAGGACAGCGGGAATTTCCAGAAGATTTAGAAGAAAATGTTATGCCAGTATTTGACAGGGGTACAGGGGTGACTAGAAAGATGGTGCACGTGTCTGGTGAGGCACTTAGTCCCCAGCACTCACCCAAGCTGCAGGATGTCTCTGGAAATCAAAACTTTCTAAATAAGACAGAATTTTTTCTGGAAGTCTCTATGTGACCCAGCAGATCCCAAGGCAGATAACATCAAGTGGGAAGGGAGAACAACTTGACCTCCAAGAGTTGCTTGGATATTTGGAGCATTACCCTTATCTTTGAAGAGCTCTTGCCAAAGTGGCTGTGTGTGAGCTCAGCTGAACACTCCACTCGGGCTCATTATCCATAAGAAATGCTTAATTTTTTAGTTCCCTGTGATATGTGGGCAATTGAAATTTTCATTAATTTCCAGGAAGATCTATTATCCCAGGCAGTGAGAAGCTAACATCATGGGGATGGAAGGTGAAAAGGCACTTAATGAGACTGGGAGGAGATTGGGTTAGTGTGATGGGGCTGATGGTGACATGTTGGAGTCCTCTTGGGGTCCCCTGAACAGAATTTACTTTAATGAGAAGCTGGCAACAGGCAGAGGTGTGAGGTCGGATGTTTCTCTGTACCAGCCTCCCTCTTTTGAGAATGAAGTATCTTGTGTGTTTTCAAGCACCTTCACATTTGTGCTCCAAACCCTGCTCCCCAAATCTGACCAATCTTTATTTGTGCTGGTGCTGTCCTGGCACAGGGTGAGGCAGCTGAGGTAGTCACACAATCTCTGCAGCAGCAGGGAAGGAGTCTCTCAGGCCAGGTGTGTTCAGGGTATCCCGTCAGACTGGGGTGTGGCTGTGCTGAGGGTTGCATCCTCATTCCCTGTGCTGAGTGCAGTCACCCTTCTAGCAAGGGCAGGTGTGGGGCTTTTGGGATCCCACTGTTTGGAAGGGGAAATACAGGTGGTGCTCCAAAGGAAATTTTGCTGTCAAAAAAGCATGTGGGGCCTTTTCATGATTCTGGAGGCATGAGACGAATAGAGGAGGTGTCTGTGGGGGGTTAGAAGCTCCTCAGCTGCAGCTCTAAACCCCACAGCACAGCCAGCATCATGGATAACCATGTCCTCTGTAGGTGTCCATCCAGAAAGGAGTAGGAAATGTTCTGAACTCTTCTCCTTGCCTCTCCTGCTCTGGATTTTAGCTCCTACATTAAGTTTCCATCTCTGGCCACAAAGCTTTGGATGTTGTGTCATGAAGGGATGCTATTTTGTGCAGTGAGGAGGGAAGACAGTTTGGTTTCCCAGGATTTCAGTGCAAATGTCCTTCCTCTGGGCAGCTGGCACGCAGCTCAGCAGGGGATTGGGCTCTGGGCTTGCAGACCCCTCAGCAGTCCTGCTTCCAGAGGTGCGAGCACAGGGTGAATTCCAAGAGAGCAGGAACATCCGCAAAACTTTTGACACTGCACTGGCACATAGTCCTCTGCTGCTAGTTTGTACATCTTCCTGCTCTCCCTCCAGGGAGGCTGTTTTGCAATGCTGGCAACTCTCACAGAGACCTTCAGCACTGGAGCAGAGCCCTGTGCAGATGGGAATTAGGGCCATGGCCCTTGTGATTTTTCTAGGAGTGCAAAATTCCCGTCCTGATTACAACCACAATCAGTTACTGGTGGGATACACAGGGCATAATCTGGTCTGAATCTCATCTTGGCAACCCTGAGCTCCTCCAGACTCCTGCAGCTTGTAGGGCCTGCTCTTCAACCAAGGTGTCAGGACAAGACCCATAGTGGGAGGCAGGAACGGGACCCTGTTCCCAAGATGTGGAGTTGGACCTTCAGAGGGCACACAGTGCGGGGCCCCTTGTGTGTGTTCAGAGATACCCATCAGCTGGGCCACCAGGGACAGACCAGCTTGGAATGCACAGAAATGTCCCTCTGTTCAGTGGGAACATGCCACAGCAGCCCTGGCTGTGTTGTGTTCATCACCCTCAGCAAAGGGGAAAGGACCCCGTGTGTCACACACTGAACTGCTTGCTGAGGGGAGTCAGAAGAGAAGAGGCACCCACCAGCCCACTGAGCCAGGCAGGGTCTGAGCTCTGGAGTTTGGTGGGTGGCTGCTGGCAATGTGTGACAGTCCAGGAGCAGTGTGAGGGGATGGAAATTCCCTTTGAGACTGGGGATCACACGAGTGGCTGTTTACAGCAAGGGAAGAGATGTAGGGCCAGAAGCTGGGTGACCTCCTGACAGTGTCTGCCTGCCAAGGCTCTGCAGACACATGACAAGGATGGAGACACAACACACCAGTCCATCAGACCAGAGCAGCTCTGGACTGTGGGAGGTACCAGATAGGCCAAAGCAGATTTCTCTGTCATCTTCCCAGTTTAGGGAGGAAAGATTTTGGCTCTTCTTCAGAAGAGATGCCAGCTTCCTCACTGTTTTCCAGGTAAGATCCTTTTTCCAGGGCAATTTTGTCCTGTGGAGTGAGAACTTGCTCATGATTTGGGAGCACAGAGGATCTTGTAGGACATGTCCTTCAATGGACATTTAGGTCAGGTTTATCCTGAGCTCTGACTTCATGGCATCACCTGAGGAGCCTCAGGCTGTCTGGTGATTTGGGAATATTCTCCCATCTCCACAAATAACACCAGTTCTCCTTCCCTGGGAAAGCTGTGCTGCCCACTAGCTGCCCACTGTAAGATTTCCTTCTGATGTACCAGATGGAAGTTGAACCTGATGTTTCTTCTTCTGTGGAGTGTTTGTCACCGAAACTGGATGTTGTACCCGTGAGAGAGCTCACTGTCACAGTTACTGTGGGGAGCAGACTGTTTGCCATGGTTAAACAGTGTGATGGAGAACTGCTGACAGCACTCTGGCTTGGCCCTGCAGCTTGGGCATGGCAAATGGGCTTGATGAATATTGTCATGGGACAAATCTGGTGCGACACCATGTGTTTGGGTGCCTGTGAAGGCTGCACACCAGCCTTCTACCCTGTTAGAAACATCTATTAAAGCTTCCCTGGTGCCACAAACAGAGGGTCTTGCTTGGATATGAGCAAACAGCATGGAATCATGGAATGGTTTGGGTTGGAAGGGACCTTAAGGATCCAAACCTCTCCCCCATGGTCACGGACACCTTTCACTAGACCAGATTGCTCAGAACCCCATCCAGCCTGGCCTTGAATGCTGCCAGGAATGGAGCATCCACAGCTTCTCTGGGCAACCTGTGCCAGTGCCTCACCACCCTCTTCCTAGTATCTAACCTAAACCTACTCTCTTTCAGTTTGAAACCATACCCTGTTGTTCTGTCGCTACATGCCAACTTGTCTCTCTCCATCTTCCTTGTAGGCTCCCTTCAGGCACTGTGGAAGGCCACAGTTCTTCCCTTTTCCAGGCTGAACAATCCCAGCTCTTTCCTCATAAGAGAGGTGATCCAGCCCTCTAATCAACTTGGTGGCTTCCTCCAGACTTGCTCCAGCAGGTCCCTGTCCCTTCTGTGCAGGGACCCCAGCTCTGGATGCAGAGCTCCAGGTGGGTCTCAGCAGAGCAGAGCAGAGGGGCAGAATCCCCTCCCTGCCCTGCTGCCCACGGGGCTCTGGATGCAGCCCAGGACACGTTTGGCTCTCTGAGCTGTGAGTGCCATGGCTGGGGCATGTCCAGCCTCTCACCCACAGCACCCCCAAGTCCTTCTGGGCAGGGCTGCTCTGGGTCTGTTCATGCCCAGCCTGTGCTGATACTGGGGGGTGTCCCTACCCTAGTGCAGCACCTTGCTTGTTAAACTTCATGACGTTCCCATGGGTTGACTTCTAGAGCTTGTCCAGGTCCTTCCGGATGTCATCCCATCTTTCAGGTGTGTCCCTCCTCATCCTTTTTTTCAATGCCTTATCCCTTTTTTTCCTGAAAGGCTGACTCCAAAGCTGGATGATGTCAGTAGTCCCCCCTGATGCTTGTGTGCAGAAGGGCACATCAGCTCCAATGCCCTGGTTGTGATTCCCTGGCGTTTGTGGCAGACACACATTTTGTAAGTGCAGCTTATTTTGGCCACTGAAATTATTGATACTGAAAGTATTGGTAGAGCAGGGCTCTCTGGGCTGTGCTTACAGAAGAGGAATGGACTTGATCGATCACTTTGATGATAGCTCCTGGCCTGCAGTCAGACAGGCTGAACCTAACCCTTGCTCCCATTTTTCATGTCTATCAAATTAAATCTCCCTGACTTTTGTATCTTGACCTCAGTGGCAGAAGAAGGTTGACTTTTGCAACCTTTGTACCTGAGGCTTCCACAGCATCTTGGGCATAGTTGGAGTGAGCTGGAAGCACTGACCATGGAATAGAAAGGTATTTATGTGACATATGGCAGATATACTGGTTTTGTCTGGGATAAAGGCCTTTTTGGCACCCAGTGTGGTGCTCAAAGCATTTGAGATAATGACAGATTTGATTGGAGTGTGTTAGACTGAATTTATATCTGTTATTGCTGTTTAGCTGTCAATGGGCAGAGTTCCTGTGCTTGCCATGGGGCTTGCTTGCCTGATACTGGAGTATCATATATTATATATATACTGTGTGTGTATATATATATATATATATATATACTGGCGCCTAGTGCTTCTCAGTGGCTGCTTTTTGCTCTAGCAGTTTGCTGCAGTGCTGTGCAGCTTGTCACCTTCCTGTGCGGTGCCTGGGAACATTCTGAGAACATCCATGCCAATGGGCCTGGGCTGGCAGATGGCCAGGGCATCACTGCTGTTCCTGTGCTGCTTGCACTGAGCAGGCTGGAACTCCAGTGTGAACTCCTAGAAGAAGGACTGTGACCTGTAGATGGAGTCCCTGGAGTCTGGACTCTAAGGTGTCTGTGGCCATGGGTATGTCCATGTTGCAGCAGGTACTCAGTGAAGGATCTGTGGCCATGGATAAGGCCATGCTGGAACACCCCGAAATCTCTGGGGCCATAAATATCTGCACATCAAAGCAGGCTCTCCCCTAAAGGGATTGTGGCCCATGGATGAGTCTATGGCAGAGCAGGGGCAAGGGGAGGGGTTCATCACTGTGTTACATCCCAAGAGACCAGGGGTGGAAATGATCACCTTGCACTGTGGTAACCTAGGATTTGAGCTGCATACTGTGTCAGGAACCCCCTGAGCCAGTGGAGGACGAGCCTCACAAGAAGTGGTGCAAGTGCAGCAATGACCCCATCTGAGCTGGCTTTGGTGCCCAAAAACTCTACCCAACACACTCCCTCTCCTGCCCCAGTGACTACCTTCAACAGATGGAGACCAAAGTCATGGTCTCAATGAATTCAATTGTCATTTTGTAGATGTTTTACAGGGATGGCCAATAGACTCAGGACTGATGCCTAATTATAAATCAAAGGATGGGAAAGGGAAGAGGATATAGTTAATGAGGGGGTATTGGGTGGTGTGGGACATTAGCATAACCTAAATGGTATCAAATAAGGGATGAAGATAGCATTGGTTTTGTCCAGGAAAGAGTACATTTTCTTCATAATAGCTCATATGGTGCTGTGTTTTACATTTGTGATCAAAAACAGTGTTGATAACACGGGGATGTTTTGGTTATTGCTGAACAGTGTTTGCATAGTCTCAATGCCTTTCTTATAATTTGGGAGTGCATGAAGAGTAGGGAGTAGACACAGCTGGGACAGCTGACCCCAACAGATCAAAGGTGTACCCCACACCAGTGGTGTTGTGGTCAGCAATAAAAAAAACATGGGGGAAAGAAAGAGGCAGGGCGGGTTTTCAGAGTTACAGCATTTGTCTTTCCAAACAGCCACCACACGTGATGAAGCATTTACTTCATCAGCATGATGAACGCTTTCCTGGAAGTGGTAAACACCTGCCTCCTGATGGGATGAAGTGAATTAATTCCTTATATTGTTTTTCTTGTGCATGCAGCTTTTGCTTTACCTATTAAATCTTCTTTTATCTCAAGCCATGAGTTTTCTGACTTCTACCCTTCTGATCCTCTCCTCCACTCCACTTGGCAGGAAGTGAGTGAGCCATATGTTTAGCTGCTTACTGGGGTTAACTCACAACAGCTCATCAGCCTATTTTAAGTTTAGGCTGTGTTACCCCAGGGCTGTGATGGGAGGGTGAGGCCACTGCTGTGAGATCATAGAATCACAGATTGGTTTGGGTTGGAAGGGAACTTAAAAGATTGTCTTGTTCTAACCCCCCTGCCATGGGCCTTCCACTTCCACTAGACCAGGCCCCCATGCAACCTGGCCTTGAACAGCTCCAGGGATGAGGCATTCACAACTTCTCTGGGCAACCTGTGCCAGGGCCTCACCACCCTCACAGCGAAGATTTTTTCCTGGTACCTTATCTGAACCTACTGTCTTTCCATTTGAACCCATTCCCCCTCATCCCCAGTCGTTGGTGGGACATGCTGTGCCTAACTCAGTCTTGAACCTAAGACCTGGAAGAGATGGGAACAGGCAGAACAGTTTTTGTGTCTGGAAACCCATGGGGAGATTTCAATCTGGCGTCATCTCCCTACTGAGTGGAGAGAGAAACCTAAAGAGGATGGGATAGGCCACATCTGCCAGAGCTGTGTCCTGAGGGGCTTCAGGGGCTGTGGTAGATGTGTAAGGGATCTGCTGTTCCATAGGAGGTAGATGCAGGCAATGGAGAGAGCAGCATAGAATTATAGAATCACAGAATAATTTGGGTTGGAAAAGACCTTTAGGATCATCTCATTCCAACCCCTTTGCCATGGGCAGGGACACCTTCCACTAGACCACATCGCTCCAAGCCCCATCCAACCTGGCCTAGGAACACTGCCAGGGATGGGGCATCCACAACTTCCCTGGGCAACCTGTCCTGAGGATGCTCTCCCTTTCCACTGATAAATGTCAACCATACCAATTAGTCTCACAAACCTCTTTATTGCCTCTATAACCTTGCCTTGGGACACCGTGTGGGGTTTACAATGCTGCAAATATCACAGGGACCTTCAGTCTTTGAGCAGAGTCCCGTACAGTTGGAAACTGGGGCTGCAGCCCTCGTGGTACTCCTGGTGAGGAATTTCCCCTTGGTGACAGTGACCACAGTCAGTCAGTTCTGGAGGACATGGAACAGAGGCTGCATTTATGCTCAGTTTGGCAGCCATGAGCCCCAGCAGATCTCTGCAGCAAGCACAGTTTGCTCTGCTGCCAAGGCACTGGGATGCAGCCCATGGGTGGATATGATGGTATGTCTGCCCTTCCACCTGATGCCTGAGCCAGATACCATCAAAGAGAATCTCTCAAACATTCTGGGTGACTTTTCCGGAGCTGCCACTGCAGGATCTGTGGGGCCTTGGCAGGTGGGTGCTGCCAGGAGATGTCACGGCTTCTGGCCCTGCAGCTCTTTCCTTGCTGTGAACAGATGCTTGTCTGATCCCTATCTCCAAGGGGAATTTCCAGCCCCTTGCAATGTTCTCAGCCCCTCACACAGTGCCTGCAGCCACCTGCTGGACCACAGATGCTGGCTGGCTGCAGTGTCTCGAGCAGTGATCCAGCTCCAAACAATGTTTTTCCCCATGTTTAGGCACGTGTCCTCTGCATCCTCTTGGACACACACATTCGACGACAGCCAGGTCCCCTGGTCAGTCTTGACTCCTCAGGTCCTTGGTGTGCCTGGGTCAGTCCCTGGTCTGTGTGTGCCTGGGAGGAGGTTGCTCTGCATCGTGCAGGTCTCCTTGGTGGTGCAGGATGTCCCCTCTGTGTAAATCATGTTTGCCTGGTGCCGAAATGACCATCAGGTCACTCCTCATGACTTTTAGTGCTGGCCTCGTGGTGGAGCCAGCTGTTGCCAAGTTCTGAAGGCTCTGCTGTTCTGCCCTACTGCTCTGAATCACTGTTCGTGGCCAGTTATAATTAGGCTTGGAGTATGTAACTTTTTTTAATCTTTTAACTATATCCTGTCAGGAAGAGAATTGTCCCCTGCATAGCTGAGCTCCCAGAGTCCCTCTATCCACTTCCCTCTCTTCCAGCAGCTGTTTCCTTTCTGTGCAGGCTTCTGGGAACAGCTTGGCCAATGACTATTCAGGTGCCCTTCTGGCACTGGTTCTCCCTGATGCCAAGTTGTGATGCTCATGGCCTGTGAAACTGGCAAGGAACATGGTGGGTCTCTGCCTGGTGTTGGTGCCTGACACCTCTTCCTGCTGTGCGGCTTCATCTCCTTTTCTCTCTGCTGTTTGCCTTTTCTACTGCTCCCCGGGCATTTGGCAGCTGCTTCCTTGGCTGAGCCACCACAAGGAGCAGAGCCCTTCTCTGGTGTTTTCCAGTCTCGGCTGAAGCTTATCCAGTTCCTAGCTTAGGGCTTGCTGTAATCTCTTCTGCAAAAACTCCAGAGCCTTCTTGATGTTTTGCTTCATTTCCCTTCGTCTGTCTTTAATTCCTCTGTCTCCACACACACAGCCCCCTGCCCACCCCACTGATGAACTCACTGAGTGTGTCAGCTGCCGTTTCCTCCGGTTCAGGCTCTCCATCCCAGGGAGGTGAGCTCGTGCCAGAAGCGTGGGGCAGAGAGGGCTGCCAGGTGTCTGCAGCGAGGCTCTGCCTGGTGTCAAAGTCCAACATCCCAAGAGAGAAGGAGCAGTTTCCTCTCCACCAACACTCAGACAGCTTTTTTTTTTTCCCAGCAGCTTCTCAAGACTCCGTGAATTCACACGCCAGAGCAATGCCTTCACACAAGGCACACGTGTCTGCACATCCCATCCCGGGCAGTGCCTGTCCAACCCACCCACCTCCCACAGCCCGGAGCTCCAGCTCGGCTGGCACACGCCATGCCCTGCATTGGGAGCTGCTGCTCGCTGTGCTGTGAGAGGATTTGTGACTTGTTACATCTCCACTTTCAGTCAAGGCTGCGTTGGCGCCAGTTTGAGTTTTGCACTTCCATACTAGGACCCATGGGATTTCTGGATGGAGTATTGATGTACTTCCCGTATTGATGGAAGAGGGAGGGTTGTACCTGTGGCTGGTGGAAGGGATGAGGACTAGCTGAGAGAGACACTGTTTTTGGAGGGTTCTACAAACAACAGTTGTACCGCTCTCCTTTGAAGTGTCTCCCACTCTGCCTTGTCCCCTTTCCAACACAATTCTTGGCCACCCCATGGAGGTCTCCACCATGCCACAGAGGGACAGGCTCTGAGCCATCACCCCTGTATTTTCTGGTGACGTAGTGCACACTCACAACAGTCACAGTCCAAAGGATCCTATGTGCCTGGATCAGAGGGGCTGAGAACTGAGCAATGCTGTCCATGTATTTTCCATACACATATCTTGCCCAGTCCCTTGATTTCTGGTCTGAGCAAGCAATGTGTGCAGCACTGCACAACCTGCAGAGGATGCTGTGGAAAGAGAGCACTGTTCCAGGGTGCAGGATCCCTCTCAGCTCCCTCTCAGCCTGCTCGCTCAGCCCCTGAACATTTTCAGCATCCTGCCTTAAGCCTGAGCCACTCTGCAGTCATGCTAGCAACCAAAGGGTTAACCCACACCCGGCTGGGAAATCAGGTTTCCATCTGGGGAAACGCAGAGTGTGTGTGGGGCAAACTGTTCAAGGCTGAAGACCGTCTCCTAGCCCAGCTGGCTTCAGCACCCGTGCGCTCCTGGTGAGCTGTTTCCTTGCCCTTCTCGGCATGTTGTGCTTATCCTGCTCTTCCCACTGCCTCGCTGAAGGCCGGGGACGGGGCAGCGGCCAGCAGGCAGCCTGCCCGGCTCGTGTGCCGCCGGCTTCCAGCAATTCTTTCCCGCGTCCCGAGGAATGTGTCGCTGTTCGACATTTCTATACGTTGTGCCTGGCAGCCCGCTCCCCTTCCCAGACACGGGGGTTTTCCACGCTGGGCTACCTCTGTGCTGGGTCCTGAGAATCGGGGCCTCTGCAGGAAGGAATTTGCTGGTCAGCGGGTTGAACTGAGCTGTGCGACCCTGTTCCTGTCAGCCGTGACTTTAACTCGAATCCACAAGGATTCGGAAATTCCCAGCCCCACTGGTTGGCCCCTCTTGATACCTTCAGTTTGAGGAACCTCTGCTCCCAGCCCTGAGCTGCCTGGGATGCAGACCCTGCAGTCTGGTTAAGTGGGACAGAGCTGGGGTCTTCTGCAGGGCTGATGGTCAGCCCAGGTGTGGATGAGCAGAGGGCTGAGTGCCCAGGAGAAAGGATCTCCTGGTAATATGGGCTGAGATGCTAGGAGACTGTGATGCTAGAAACCAGGGAAGTAATCCACAGGTGAACTCCACGCCCTGGAGCTCTTGTGCTCTGATGCAGTGTACAAACTTGGGAAGTATTTGGTATGGAGGCTTAAGAGAGCCCCTACAAGCTGCCTCGGTAGTTTTACTGCCTGGGAAAGGATCACAAGCAAGGCAGTGAAGTGACTTTTGCTATGGTCCCACTGTTTCTGTGCACTCTGTGTGTGGGGACACCACAGTCCCTGCCCAGGACACCCTCCCCTCTTCATGCAGTGTGGAGGTTCCTCCACCACGGGTGCAAAGGGCTGGAGCTGAGCTGCCTGAGCATGGGGGTAGCTGGAGGCATCATTGTACAAAGCCCTGTTGCAATGACTCTGTACAGTGTCAGACACAGATCCTGTGGTCAGAAAGGAGCATCCTCTGTAGCTGAGACACCTCAGAGGGCACCCTGCCTGGTTATGTATCCCTCCCTGTGCCTGCCTCCATCCTGCACCTATGAGCTGTGGGAAAAGGTGGTGACTGCAGGAGCTCAGGTCAGTGAGGAATGGGTTATGTGCAAGAAATTGTGCCTGGCCAGCTGCTGGAGGCTGCTGGTGTCTGAGAACCCTAAAAAGCCTTGTCTCCACTCCTTGCTGTCAGTTCTCTATATCCCAAAATTTCGGTCATCCCTGCAAACAGGGATGCTCACTCATCTCTCACTGCCAGAAACTCCCTGCTTTCTCCCTGGGCTGATGGAACACGTGACAGGGCAAAGCACATCAAGAGCAAGGAGTGAAGGGGGTTGCTCTGAGGGAAGGGAGCCAGAAGGGGAGACAGGGCATGGACCCCCAGACTGATTTCCAAGGGGCCTTGCTGCTCGGGCATGCAGATGTGTCTGCAATTGTCAGGTACCCCTTTCCCTCCTGGGATCTCTCCAACCACCTTCCCTGGAGTGAGTGAGAGCCTGCTCATCCAAATGCTTTGTTAGAGGTGCAAGTCACAGCAACAGGGAATTGCCAAAGACTGATGTCTTTGGGAAGGGAAACGCGTGCCCTGACCCTGCTCAGCAGCTCAGACCGTGTTTGGGGCTGGCCTCTGGCCAGAGGTTGCTGCTGCGGTATCTTGAAAACACTCAGAGAGCCAGGGACTTTCCAGGAGCCTGCTGCCATAGTGGGACAGAGAGTGGGCAAGGAAGGAATCAGGGCTCTGTCCTGGGACTGGAGAGCTCTCCTGGGCTCCTTTGCGAGCACAGGGAATCCTGTGGTGGGCTGGTGTGTGCTGGTGGCAACTTGTGACATCTTCCCTCTGTCCTACACCATTTGTCTTGATACCACTGGGAGAGGCTTGGCCAGGGTGGATCAGAGCTCCCCCAGCTTCTCCAGCACAGGGCAGTGTTCCTGCTGTGCCAAGGGTGGGGATTCATCCAGCTGCTCAGCACCTGGGTACTGCTGTCTGGGGAGCTTGTACAAATAAGGGCTGGAAAGGCATTAAGTACCAGCATGGCTCTCCTTTTTCTGCCCTGTCCTGATTCCACCAGTGCTTTGGGATCATGGGGATGGGTGACAGCATACAGGATGCCTCCGGGGACCTGTTCCCCATGCTGCCAAGTACCCTGGGGAAATGCACCTGCAGACAACCTGCTACTGCCCTTGTGCCACGCCTGCTGCTTGCCCCAGGCTCTGCTGCCTGACTCCACAGCAGCCCCCTGTTGCACAAATGTGTGGGACGTCATCTCCCTCTATCTGGGTGCTGGGCATGTGGGTATCCCCCTGAATGGGATCTCCATTCATGAACAGTGGAGGAAGCCCTGGCACAGTGCCCCAGGCAGTCCCAGACGAATGCTGCTCTCCTGGCCCAAGAGAGCAGTTTTGGGTGATCCTTGACTCCAGCACTGCCTTCTCCCTGCTGAGGGGAACAAGAGTGTGGGCACCTTACACAGCTGTGCTTTCTGCAGCAGCTGGGACTTTGGTCTTCTCCTGCATTACTCATTGTCTTTGGTGACTATTTATCGGGGTCATTATCAGGAACTGGTGGAAAGGCCTGGTTTCATAACCCAGCTCTCAGGCAGTGGGGCCCTCGAGGGGGTTTGACCCCCACTATCATTGGTTAGATGCCATGAGGGCTGCCCATCCCACTGGGGCTCCCAGGACACAGCTGGCATGAGAACGGGACCAGAGCAAGCCAAGGGGCTAGGGGCCAGGGTGAGTGAAGAGGGACTCTTAGCAGTGACTGGTGAAGGATGGCAAGGAGGACTTCTTGCTGGTGGGAGTTGTTCTGGGGGGCTGAAGTGATGCTGGGACATCATCTCAGAGGGGCCCTGGAGCAGGGTGTGAGACAGTGACACCAGATGCATCACAGGAAATTCCAGTTAAATGGTGGGGGAAATGTTTTCAACTGGGGGACATATCAAGCACTAGAAGAGGCTGCCCAAAGCAGTTGTGCAACCACCATCCTTGGTCTCTTCCAGATCATGCTCTGGTGATTACCTGAAAATGTAAAGGTGTCTGACCATCCTTTCCCCACAGCAGGACTGGTGTCACACTAGGTGCTTGGGGCTTGGTGCAGTAACAAAGGCCATCTCTTTGGATGGTTTTTGTCACCACAGGAATTTCTTGTGGGGTCCTGTCCAGCTCTCTGATTTCACTTCTACATAGCCCCCATCTATCCAGCTATGTCCAGCTGCACAGGGTTATATCATTCTGCCTGTGGGTTTCCACATCCTTGTCAGCACATTCCTTCAGCTAGTCAAGGTCCCCACTCATCCTCAGCTCCCCACAATTTGATATCAGCACCAAAACATGGTGGGCTGTGCGGTTTTCTCCAGCCCCATTGCAATCTGGCCCTCACACATCACAGCCCTACAGCTGTATTCAGCTCTGCTCAGCTGGGGTGGTCCCCAAGGCAGCCAGACGTGGATGGGGGCTCAGGGGGAAGGGGTGAGGGCTCACTCTGAGCCACTTCTCATCCTCTATTTGTGTCGGGGGTTTGGCTTGGAAGCAAATCACAAAGTGGGGGAGCAAAACAGGTTGACTCTTTGGTTTCTTTAACAGCTTGGCCACCTTCCAGGGCCCCTTTCATGGGAATAAAAACCCGACCCTCTGAGAGCAGGTAGTGGCAGGTTGTGAGACTGTGTAGGAAACTGGAGCCCACAAACTCACCTAGCTGTGATGTGAGCTGTATCTGCAGCATGTCCCCCACCTGGCACCCCACGCCGTGATGGGCAGCTGGGAACAAGACAGGACGTGTCTGTGAAGGGGGGCTTGCAGCTTACAGGAATCCCCCACCCTCTACTTCTGCATCACCCACCCCTTGGCTGGCTGGTGGGCTGCCTGCCAGGCTGTCTGAAAACGAAAGCAAGGAATCCAGAGATAAATAGGAGCTGCCTCAGCACGAGGCAGCAGTGTGTGCTCTGCTCACAAGCCTTGCCCTGCTCCCAAGCCTTGCCCTGCTCTGTGCCTGTGGCAGCACCATGGCTCTCCGCCCCTTCTTGCTGCTGCTGCTGCTGCTGCTGGCTGCCACCCTCCTCATCACCCAGGCTCAAGGTGAGGGGCGAGGAGCCCTCCTGCCTGCTCCTGCTGGGATGGGGCAGGGTGTGTGGGTGCTCAGTGGGGTCTGTGCAGGGTGGTGAGGGGTGGTGTTTGTTCTGCACTGGTGTGTGTGATTTGTGGGTGTGTGTAGGGCTGTGTGTGTGTGTGTGTGTGTGTGTGTGTGCATGTGCATGTGCCAGTGCTTGCTCAGCTCAGGAGTGTGGCTGTGTGCATGTGGCTGGTGGGGCAGCAACACCCCAAGCTCAAAAGAACAGGCAGAAGAAAAAGGTTCAGTCAATTTTCAAGGAGCTCATCTCTGCCTCAGTTTCCCCTCCACCAGTCTCGGATGTGGTGTTTCATATTCCTGGGGCCAGGTCTGACCTGTAACAGGGCACTGGGGTTGAGAGCTTCCAACCCCTGTGTGCTGCCCAGGATCACCCTGGCCAGTGACACCAAGCAAGCCCCTGTGCTGCAGGTGTCCTAACTCACTGGCCATCCTAAATCCCACATCCCCTCCCTGCTCACAGGCATTGGAAGCTTGGCCTCGGACTGCTGCCTGAAGCACAGCCGGAGAGCCATCCCCAGTGGTGTGGTGACATCCTACCGCCTCCAGGGACCCGAGTCGGGGTGTTTGCTGCGTGCTGCTGTGTGAGTATCCTTTGGCGGCCGGGACCACTTGGAATGGTTTGGCTTCAGACAAACCCTCCCCTGTCCTCCCACTGCTCCCACCCAGAAAATCTTTCTGCTGCTCCCCCAGGTTCACCACCAGGAGGAACAGGAAAATCTGTGCCTCTCCCACTGATGACACTGTCCAGAAGTTGATGGAGCAGCTGGACAAGAAGGCCAAGAACAACAAGGGCAAGAAGAGGGCACAGACCCCGCGTCCCAGGGGCAGATCCAGGAAGCAGAGGCAGCAGCGGGCCTAAGTCAGGCCTGAAGAGGTAGGTGAGGGGGATCAGTAGGGTGAGGATGCTACACCCTGTTCTAGATTCTTCTGGGTGGGAGAATGGGCATTCAGCTCCCGGTGGAAAGCTTGGGAGAGCTGTCAGAGGCATGGCTGGAGCACGGAGGTATTTCAGGAACGGCTCTCTCCTGGTTTGTGCTTGCCTTGAAATTAAATTTGTTTCCAGAGCTGCTGGGGATAAGGCAATGCTCGGGGATGGGCAGGACAGGTCACACTAGGGAATGGCCCCAGCTGGGGTGGATGATCTTGCTGAGACCCCCTCCATCTCACCGCCTCCTCCTTGCCTTCGTTAGGACGGATGCCTTCCCACGGTGACTGACCCACGGCCCGGCAATGGCAATGGAGACTCACAAACCACACACCCACCCACCCGCCAGCCCTAGGGCGGGGATGGGGCACGCTGAGGGATTCCCTCTGCCCCACAACCTCTTTGTTGCTGCTATGCCTGACACAGAGATCCCCCAGCACCTGCAGTGCTTGGGTGCTCTCAGCAAAGCAGGGACCCAGGTCCTCACTTGTCCCATGGCCAAAAAAGTGGGGACCTGGGCGTGGGAGCTGAGCCAGGGCCTCTAGAGGGAAGGGGACAGGCTTCCCACTGAAGGGGAGTTATTTAGCCTAGCAGGATGGTTGCTTTTCCTATGACTTTTTTTGGGGGATATTATACATTTGTATTTATATTTGAAAACTGTGCTTTCATTCAGTCTCCCTGAAAGGCTTTACTTCTGTCTCCTTGTATTTCATAAAGTAGCCTTTATGCTGCAGGCTAGATTTTCTGGAAGATTTATCTTATTTTTCTACCAAATAAACCGTGGCTCCATTTTATTTTCCTCTCATCTCTTTGCTCCTTTTTGGCTTGCAAGGCTATGGGGTACTAGGCAGGTCCCAAGTCCTGTGGTCCTACTTGAGCTGCTTGCTGGGTGTTTCTTTGCAGAGCAATTAATGGTGGCTGAGATGGAGAGTTTTGGGGTAACAGTGTGGCTCTGTGTCTGGGCTGTTCTAGTCTTTCAGTTTTTATGGTGCACTGCTGCATTGTAGGTTGGATAAAGATAGCCACAATTTGTCCCTTTGGTTTTTTAATTTTCTTTTTTAGGTACAACATTTCCATGAAATCAGAACTAATTGTTCAATTTAGTGGAATTAAACCCTTTTAGCTCCCCTGGCTACAAAATTGCAATGAAATCAGAACAAATTGTTCGGTTTAGTGGAATTCTACCGTTTTCTTTCCCCTGGCTTTGCTTCTGTCAGGGATTCAGACACTATTAAGACAAATGCTTAGTTTTCTGGGGAAAAAAAAAAGCACCAGCAACTCTCTTATACTTATTTACAAAATCTGAAAAGCCCATACGGTGAAAAACACAGGTGAGATTTTGAAGGTGGGGGAATAGAAGATTTTGTAAAATTCATGCAGACATCCTGCAACCATTTGAGAGCAGCTCTATCTCAAACCTTTAGTGAGAGAAGTAGAGGACACCTTTAGGTGACACTGCAAGTGGAGGTGGGACAGACCCCTGGGACAGGACAGGAGGGGAATGGCATCTCCCTGTGCTTGCAACCTGCCCTCCCCGGCATGCTGAGAAGGAGCAAATTGAACAGCTGTACTTGAGCCACACTGCTATCTGCTTGCACAGATTTTGAACCTGGACTTTGGTCAGTAAAGGTCTATTAAGTCATATAAATGCAATAATAGGATTTGCAGAGCTTAACAGTATCAGCACAGACTGTGTGTTTGTCAGAGTAAAGCTTGTAGCTGAGTGTTTCTACCAAGTACGTATCTGGCTTGACTGCTTTATTAAGAGGGCATTTAGGTCTATCATTTTAAGGCTGTGTAAAGTAACTGTGAAGTCCAAGATACCGGCCCTGAGCATGGGACAGGCACTGAGCTGTCTCCTTGCTGCTGCCTCCTCCACATGGAACCCGCGGCCGTCTGCCAGACCGGCTTTTGGACAGGATGTGTGGCAATAAAATGTATTCTTTGTAACCAAACTCACTCGTTCCAGCTGTTGTGATGGGCTTTGGTGGGGTGGGAAAGGCTGCATGGTGGGGTGTTCTGCTGCCCCCCACACCATCATCCCCGAGGTCCAGGCTTTTGCTGTGCTCCTGTGCGATGCTTCCCTGGGGTGCTCAGGCTGGGAGCTGCTGGCACAGGGGAACAGTGCAAGTCCCCTCTCTTGTAGCTGTGCTGCCCAGCAAGGTGGAGACATCCTGGCTGCTCATCTGTGCCCAGTGAGGGCTTCTGAGGTGACAGCAGACATGGGCACAGTGCTGGTTTGGACACAGCATCTTTGCTCATGGCCAAGCCTGTCCCTCCAGCTCTGACCTGTCCTGGATGTGCACTGCTTGTTCAAAGCAGGGGCTCTGTGCTCCTTGCTGCTTTGGGATAACAGCAATGAAACAGGCTATTATGAGGCTGTGCTCTGGACTGGGCTTTGCTGGGTGGCTGGGAACTGGCACCTGCACACAAGGAGTCAGCTGGAGGTTCTGTGGGAGGGCTGGAGGCAGACCGGTTTGTTTGATGGGGACACACTGCATGCAGAGGTCCTGCCTCTGATGAACTCCTTGTGCTGGTTATGGTGTTGGGATTGTGAAATAGTCACAAAAATTCCCTAGAAATGAAGTACAGATGAATACATCTACAAGCACAAACAGCTAAGGATGAGAAGATGGCAGGAGTGAGCCAGCGTGTGAAATATGCCTGAGTGTCTCAGTGGCTGTGGAGGTGAACACCACACAGGAGGACTTTTACCATTTAAAGGCTAGGAGGGCATTAGGCTAAAACAGGTTAAAAAGACATGCTAGTGGTGGTGTTCTAATTTGCCCTAAAATTTACCCAAAAACCAGGGTCTGGAAGCACACCGGAGTTTGTCCCATGCTCAGGAAGGCACACGTGAGCGTGGACACAGATGCACAAATGCAACCCCAGGTGTGCCTGTGCCTGCACACGCACAAGTGTTTGCACTCCCCTTCCAGCTTTATTGCTGAATGCTGCTTTCCAGGCAAACAAGGTGGCAGGGTTACTGGGAGCCTCTTGAGGCAGGTGTGAAACAGGTGGCCATGGTGCTGCTACGGTGAGATGGCACCAGGGAAACACCTCTGAGGAGATTCCCTGCGAGAAGTGATGAGCAGGATCTTGCAGCACCCAGCAGGCACCAAAATGGTGCAGCAGTGGAGCAGTAGAAAGGAATTCACAGAACTGTACCCCTGTGCAGGGCAAACGTGCTGCTTTGCCCCATGTGCAAAGACAAGGTAGTGTTGATGAAGTATGTGCTGGTGTAGCAGTTGGACAAGGGCTGCATAAAAGCCCACCTAGACATAGAATCAGTCTTCAGGGAAGGAAGGAAAGTTGCAACAATGTCAAGCTGAGCAAAAAGTTAGGAAAGCTCAGCCACCCTGGAGCAGAAAGGCTTCAGTGACAGCAGAGAGCAGCCGGGCAAGACAGAAAACAGAGAGCAGCCAAGAAAGTCTTGAGCCCAGGCCAAATGATTAGCTCAAGTCGTTAGCCCGTGCAGATGATGCTCCAGGGTCGTGCCAGCAGCAGAATGCTCTGGGCTGTGATGTCAGGTGGAGCTCCAGCAAGGCTCACCTGGGCATAGGCTCACCTGGACAGAGGGACACCAGCTCAGACCCTCCATCTCAGGTCCTTGCCCAGCAGCAGGACCGGGCTATGGTGCAGCAGCCTCGTGGGGGCCAAGGGTTGCTTTCAGGGCTGCAGGAGTGTTAGATGGGCTTTGGTTTCCATGCAAAGCTTCAAGGTGTTTTTTGGTGTTCTCTCCACCAACACTGCTCTCCTGAGGTCTGCCATGATCTTGAGAGCAGAGAGGATGTCGGAAAGTGGCTGATGGGCAACAGGGGCTCTCACCCTTCCTGCCCCAAGGTATTTCCCAGTGCTGGCCATCCCCTGGCACTCATGCTGTCCTAGAGGGCACAGCCCAGAGCTTCCTCTCAACCCTTTTGTTGCCTATGTGTAACGCCCAAGTATCCTCCTTCCCCCACCTTCTGTTTTGCTGCCTAAAGACCCTGGGCTTTGGGGTGTCTGTTTAGGTGCTGTTATTACTCCACCCATTTCCCCAGAACCCTCTGCTTGTCTCCCATCCTTGTCTCCCCATTGCAGTTCTGCTCCTAGGCTGTGTAAAAGCTTCTGCTCTGCTCTGAAGATATCCTGTGGTGGGGCCAACATGAGCCCTGCCTCAGAGCTGCAGCAAAACAAGAACTTCACATTTCACACTCACAAGACACAGCTGAAGATTTTTTTGGATCTGCTGTTCATCACTCATGGTGATCTCAACACCCATGACACTGAAGCCAGTAACTATTAGAGACAAAGCAGGAATTGGAACCATTTGAATCCTTCTGAACCAGATCCTCAGGTTCATCTTTGCTACCTCTGGACAAAGCTGTGACTTGCTCTTTTTCCCCCCTTATCTTCATTTAAATCAGATTGCCTGTGTTCACTCAGCTGAGATCCAGTGGGGCCCTGAGCCCCATAGGCTGCTGTGGCTCAGTCCTAGTGTTAAACCAGGACTGGGAATGTGATGGGAGCTGTGTGAGGCTGCCATGAGCTGGGTGTTGCAAGGGGAACTGAAGCAGCTGCAGTGCTTTCCCAGTATTTCCCAATGAAATGAATGCAGCCAGGCCAGATCCCACCCCAGGGACCGGCTGTAGCTGGAATTTGCTGAAATTCCCCCTTTACCCTTTCCAGCTCTGTAGCTCAGAGGCGGAAAGCAGACCACCACCAGACAACCTTGGGAGCAGCTGTCCTGGGGGCTCCTGTGGCTGTCAGGTCTCCAGGAAGGCAGGAGCATGGTCAGCGCTCACTGAGGAGAGCCCAGGGGTGAAGGTGATACCCACATTGTCCATTTACATTTTGATGGTTTGGATTTCCTACAGTTCATTTGTCCCTTCTGATTTCCACTTTCATTAACTACTGCATTAGGGAGGTGTCTGCAGGAGTGAGTGCTCAGGGATGCTTCACTCTGTATCCTGTGGTGTCCTCGGGGCTGGAGCTCCAGTGCTCCCTAATTGCTCAGGAAGAGACTTAAATGAGTCAGTAGGAAAAATGCTCTTCCCTCATCCCCACCAAATCCTCTTCCTGCTTGTGCCTCTGGGGACCCTGGACCCCAAAGCATCCTTGTCTTTCTCATCTGCATCACCACTTCTTGTCCCTGAGGCTCAGTCCTGCAAGGGGGATGGGTGACCTTCCTGAATGCCACAGGGATGCACTTTAGAGATGACCACACTTTTCTTAGAAATCCTACTGACCCCAGTAGAGGGGGGAAACTTGCCACATTCCCCTTTCACAATGCAAGTGGAAAGCCCCTTTCCTCTCTCTCTCTGGTGTCCTTCCTGGGGAGCAGAGGCGTGTGAAGCAGCTGTGCTTTCACCCACTTGGCTCCCCGACAACTGTCATGAGGAAGAACAACCTTCCTTTCCTACCCATGTTGTTGGCAGGGGCTGTGGGCAGCTCAGGGGGTGGGGGGACCCCTGCAGCCAGAGGTGGCTAAGAGATTTAGTCCCAGATGGATATTTTCCCAACTCAGCACCCTCCTTTTGGTGTAGAGCCAGCGGGGAGCCAGCAGCAGGTGGGAGAACCTTGTGCCAGGGAAGTGGTGGCTGGGGACACCCCTGCTTGCCAAGGGGTGCAGGACCCAGCAGTGCTGAAGGGGAGTCCCACAGCACAGGACTCCCAGCACCCCTTGCCAGCCCTTGGTCATGCTCCAAGGTCTGTCAAACACACTGAACGTGCAAGGAAGTGAGGGTTTTTTGCTGGGCAGCACCCCCAGCTCCCCTTGCCAGTGGGTCAGGGCTCTGCTCTTGGGACCCACTCTTTGCAGAGGGTCAGGCACACTGCCAGACCAATCCCCAGCAAGGAGCTGGCTCTGGGTTAGGAGCAGTTCTGGCCACCAGCAACCAGGGGCTGTCATCCTCCCTGCTGTGACATTTCTTTGGCAGCGTCCTGAGGAGATTAAGTACAGACCAGGTTGCAGAACCAGCCTACATCCCCAAACCTGCAGGGAGCCCGCGGCTGATGATGGACGCTAATCCTCCCTTACCTAAACTCGCCTTTTTCTGGCTTGTGAGTGTCAGCAGGTGCTAACTGGAGTTAAGCTGGCACATCCTGTTTGTGCTGCTCCTCCTGCCCGCCAGCCCCCGCCCCATCCCTTCTCCACAGCGCTGGCTTGCCGGAGCACAGGAGCAGCCAGAGCCAATGCTTTCCTGATGGAGGAGATCGCCCCACTCATGAGGCTGGTGACAGTGCCAGTGCCAGTGCACGGATGCAGCACCATGTCTAGTGGCATGGCTGGAGTCTCCTCTTGCTTTTTACCATCGAGTGGGGAAGGGACAGAGTCTCTCCTACTGTTGAGAGGAGCAGAGAGACTCACTGAGGTCCCCGGGTCCCAGCTCCGTGCCTGGTACCCGAGTAGATATTTGTCCCCATGGAAGGGGTCTGTACAGTGCTCCCCACTGAGGTGCAAAGACAGTCCAAAGCTTGAGCAAGGGAAAAGGTGCAGACATAGAGACTCTGCTCAGGGTTTGTTCACCCCTGTTGCAAAATATTTTTCGTATTGTCAGTGGGAATTTATCTGGGTGCATTTGGTGCCTTTATATTTGTCCTGCCCCCGGGCCCCTTAAAAAAGACCTCGACTCTGGCATCTCCAGCCCCCTACAAGGCAGCTTCTGGCAGCAGTGAGCCTTCCATCGTTCCTTCCAACAACCCCAGTGCTCTCTGCTTCCCACAAGGGACTGAGGCAGCCTGGTTTAAGGGACATCACTGCAGGTGGCACTGGCACTGGCACGGTGATGAGTCACCCCATCAAGGAGAAACAACCCCCGTCCCTGTGCTCCTGTGAAGATTCAAAGCGGGAGCGCTGGTCCTCACTCTCAGCAGTGCCCACGCAGCGGGTGAGCTGCTGGCACCCTGCGCTGTGCACAGAGCCTCCGTGGGGGATTTCTGCTCTTGCATGGAGAAAACCTGTTTACAGGAAGCTCTGTAGCTGTCTTTGGCCAAGAATCCATTTTCTGGGACACCTAGTAATCAAGTTGTCTTTTGGCCTGTGAGATCCTGGCCCTGGAGTGGAGGGTGCTGACTGGGCTCTCCTCTCTCTGCCAGCTTTGGATGTGCCCCTATGCAGGCACTGGGGAGGGCAGGGGGAGACAGCCAGGCTTCAGCAACCAGACAGTGAGACTCTGGGGGGGGGAGACAGACATCACCCCAGTACCAACATATACCCCAAAAATGGGGTTGAAGCAAGTTCTTCCCCCCCATAGCATGAGAGGGTTGAGCTTATGTGATATTTAATGTGAATGTCCCAGATACGTCTTGGAGAAGATACTGGGAAATGTGTGGGGTGAGACCCCCCCAAGTGCCATCCCAGGGCCCTCAGGGGCTTTCACAAGGTAAAGAGACCCTGAAGCTGCCTGATTCTGACCAGCAACGTCTGTGCCCTGAATGCTGACAAAGAGGGCAAGAGAGTGTTTGGCTGTGGGAATACAGAACATCTGGCTGCAGGGAAAGCAGCTGCTGGGATGTTTGGGAACTGCTCAAAGATTAAAATCCAGCGTGTTGTAAGACTTGTTACAACCTCCCAACCTCTGAAAGAAAGTGAAAGCCATAGGCTGGAGGGATATATAAGCAGTGGGGAGCAGCAGCAGCAGAGCGCAGGGAAGCTGTGCAGAACTCACCTCTCCTGCCTGGAGCTCCATCGCCTCCAGCCCATCCTCTGCCAGACTCAGCAGCAAGATGCAGCGACTGCATCTTCTCTGCCTCAGTCTCCTGTTGCTGGGACATATCCTGGATGGTAAGAGGACACTTCTCAGGCTACTTTTCCTGTGGAAGTGAGAGAACTCAGTTTCTTCTCTCTTTTGCATTTCCAGCAGATTTTTAGAGGGATTTGTGGCTGCAGCTCCATCACAGGCCTCCTGCATCCTCTTCTTGTAACCTGTCCCATGGGGACTTCGTCCTGCCCAAAGTCCAGACAGGAGCCTGCAGGGCTCTGGGGCTGGGAAGGTGTGTTTGAGAAAGGCCATGGAGCAATCCTGCCTCCCAGTGCCCTAGCCCAGCTTGCACAAATTGGGCTGGGATTGTCTTGGTCCCATTCTCCCCAGTACACCTAGGGAACATTCCTGTCACCCTGTAGTGGGGGGCAGCCTGGAGGCAAGCAGCAGGGCTGGGAGCCAGAGGGAAGGTGTCTCTTAGGGCAGGGCCTGTGCTTGAGGGGCTGTTGGTGCTGGACGTGGGGTTTGACGTGGGGTCACAGCGGTGTGGGTAGGTGACATGAGAACCTCTGCTCTGCGGTGGGGAGCTGGGGGGGTCCAGACACCTTGTGGTGTTGCACCACACCTTGCTGCTGAGAGTACAGATGTCCGTGGGTGCTGACAGCCTTGCTGGGCGTTAGCAGTGAATACAGCATTTGCTGGGAGGGTGACTCTGGATCTCCTTCCCTGCAGGGAAGCACAGACAGCTATGTCCTTCAGCTGTCACAGGAAGGATCCCTGCGGGGTGGGCTGGTGGTAGGGTAGCTGCCAAACGTGTGGTTGCTTCAGTAAATAAAGCTGAAGTCATCCCCAGCAGCACCCTGAAGTGGGGTAAATAAAGACCCCCATGTCCTGCCTAGCTAGTTGGGGTGCAGGAGGGACACAGCCATGCAGCCATGCCTGTTTACTGTTCCCCATCTCCTTTGCTTTCTGTCGGAAGGAGGCAAAGGGCTCCCGGCCCCGGGGTGTGAGCACTATAAAGCTGGCCCCTACATGCCCAGCTGGGGCAGCGTGTGACGGCATTCCTGCAGGCACCATCCTGCTGCAGCCCCTGCATCCTTCAGGGAAGCCGGGAGAGGTGCAGCTGACCTCAGCCTGCATGGTGTGTTCTTCCTGCAGTGCACGGTGGGAACAATGTCCTGGACTGCTGCCTGCGGACAAGTGAGGTGCCCATCCCGCGGCGGATCTTGCGGGATTATCGGCTCCAGCAGGTGCAGGACGGCTGTGACATCCCTGCTGCCGTGTAAGAGACCAAGTGGTGATGCCTGAGGGACGACGCTTTGTGATGGACAAGGGATGGACCTTGCATGGAGGCAGGGCTGGAGTAGAGCAGGATGGAGGAGAGATGTTGAGCTGGATTTGAGGGCGAGGGAATAGGGAGAGTTGCAGAAGAGATCCAGAGGCTCAGTGAGAGGGGTAGCAGCTGAGAGCATGGGACAAAAGCCAGGAGAGAAAGTCATCTACAGGTGGAGATGGGGGAGGCCAGTGAGGTAGGGAGAAGGTGAGAGCTTGAGCTGTTCTTGAGCGTCCCTGGGTGTCCTGCTCACTACCTGTTGTTTTTTTCCTTCATGGGCCTGGCAGATTCATCACCACAAAGGGCAAGCGCCTCTGTGCACCTCTCCATTCCCCGTGGGTGATTCGTCTCCGAGAGAGGCTGGATGCCAGCTCTGCCAAGAGGGTAAGAACCATCCCTATTCTCAGCCAGCCATGGATCAGTCAGGGGGTGGGTTTATCCACTGCCAAACAGGCCTTTCCCAGTGCTACTGGGAGTCTGGGAAGAGCAGGGGCATGCTCTGCTGAGGCTTGGATCATTTGTCTTGGTCTCCATCTCTCCTGCCTCCAACTGGGATCAGTCTGCCTCCTCAGTACTCCCTCTTCCACCCCAAATAAATGCAGCCCTGGGACTTGTGTCTACTCAGTGTCACTCTTGTCTGAGCCTGGTGTGTGCCATGGCAAATGGCACAGGAACCAAAATCCCTCCCCACTTCTGCTGCACAAGCTTGGAGTTTGCTGCTTGTGCATCTTCACGGGGAGGGCTTGTGATAAGTTTGGTGGGTGCTTTACAAGCCCTGAGAAGTTCATCACTACCATGGCTTGCCCAGTAGAGGAAGGGACTCTGGGGAGGCTCATACCCCGAGGAACGCACTAACACCAGTTGGGTTTTTCACTCCTCCAGGCCAGACCCCAGGGCAAGTAGGTCCTGAAGAAGCCATGGCTAGTCCCAACAGCTGGAGGGGACCAGCTCCCAGCTGTGAATCTGATGCTAATGGAGCCAACCTGCTTCCACCTCCAGCCTCAGGGCTGACCCTCCTGGAGACTCATGCCAGTGTGTGGGGCTGGGCAGAGCCCTGTCTGCTCTCTCTTTTTCCTTCTGCCTGTGTCAGGCTGAGCCAGAGGCTGCTGGACTCCATCACCTTTGCAGCCTGGAAGCTTTTTGATGGACTGTTCTGTGAAGTGAGCTGGAGAGTCTCAGACTCCCCTTAAGCACAGCTGCTTGACCTCCAGCTCCAGTCTGATCCCTTTGGTTTCCTTTGTCAGCCCCAACCTGGAGTCCTTCTGCATCCCTGGGAAGGGCTGCCAGCATAGGAGAGTGTGGGGATGGAGGGGAATGATGGAGATGTTCCACAATGGCCATACATTGTGCCAATCCTTGCCAAGCACAACCCAGATGCCCCCAGAAAATAGATGGTTGATGTGGTTCCTCTCTCACTACTGAATTCCCTGCACTGTTTCCCTCCTGCCCTTCCTTGCAAGGGTAGAAACAGAGCCACAAATGAGGAGCAGGCAGAGATGTGGCTCTTAGCCCCTGCTCTCCTCAAGGATATTGCCCCCTTTCTCAGCCCCCCAGCCTGATACCACTGCCCAGCCCTGCCCCATGCCCACACCTGGAGGTCATGCTGCTCTCAGGTTATTTGCTGCTAGATCTGTTCATTGCAACAATTCCATGTATATGCCTTTTCTTTACTCTTTTTTTTTTT
>VZTZ01048394.1:118300-152864 GCA_013400955.1 Drymodes brunneopygia
TTGTTAAATAAAAAGAAAAGCCAGCAGGTAGTTGTCTTGCCTCATGTTTGAGCCTGAAAGCCAGCATGGAGTCTGTGGTGAGCAGACAGCATTGCCTACTGTGCTGCAGTGGCAAGGGGGCTGTGCTGGGGTATGGGGAGAAGGAAAGAGGGTTCATAGGGGAGAAGAACAAAGCAGCTGGGCTGCAGGTCTCTCCTGGCAATCTCTCAGCACCGTGTTAAAACAGGCGCCCTGCTCTGCACTGCTCAGCCAGACTACAGGAGCAGGGTCCCTGGGGAAGGCGTGCAGGAATGGGGTAACAGGGAGCATGCCAGTATGGCACCATCCAGCCCCAAATGCTTCATACTGGGCAGTGCAGATACTGGGTTGGAGCTCCCCAGCTCTCAGCTTCCACAGGAGCATGGGACATGGAAGAAGAGCTGCAGGAATAGCAGCTTTGTCCTTGCAGTAGAGGGAAACTGAGGCACAGTGTGGTTGATTCCTCTGGCAGGTCAGCCCTTGCTGTCAGTTGGGGTGCAGGTGAGCAGAAGGATGAGCTTTTGGGGCAATGGAGGCTGCTGAAGATGCCTACTCCTGGGAACATCTATGGATAAGGCACATAGGGCAGCCCCCCAGCTCCTGCCACTCATCAGCAGTAGGCTGAGGGTCTGTGGCCATTTTCCTCCTGAGCCTCAGGTCTGCTGTGCACTCTGAATAAGGTATTGCTGTCCCAAAGTGTGCTTATGACCCCTCTTGTCCAGGCCATGTGATGTTTGAACAAAGTTGTTCTGTCCAGCTGAAGCATTTGTGTGTCCAACAGGCAGGCACCACCCTCTCCTCCCAAGCACCCCTGTGTGACTGTCTGCATCATTAAATTAGTCAGGTTTGGTGCTAGCCAGCATGCCTGGGCACAGGTTGGGAGTGAAATGGCCCCGGACTGTTCCTGAAGGCAAGGGGAACACGGCCACCAGCTCTCAGGGGATGGCATCCACGGTGCTGCAGTGGCTGGGCTCTTCCAGCCAGGGAGTGCCCAGGTACCTGATGGCTTTTTGCTGACACCTCTTCAGTGCAAGCTGAATCCTGTCCCTTCATCTCCCCTGGTTGCCTGGCTCACTCAGTTGGTAGCTTGTTCTCTTTCAGGTGCTCTCCCCTCTGGGTTCCTCCTCCCTGGCATCCGCACATGCAATGCCTTGGGCTCAGATATCTCTGGGAGTGACTCTCCCAGAGCACCAGCTCTGTCCCAGATCATTAACTACAGTGACAGCCCCAGCAATTCAATCCTGGGCAGAAGGAGCAAGAGAAGGAAGGCTGGTATGGGAAGAGAGGCCAAGACAAACAGTGTGAGTGGGAAATGAGGATAACTGGTACTGGCTTGGACAGAAGCCTTCCTGCTGCTCGCTCAGTGACCTGTGAGGGGGCTGTGGCTGGGGAGGGGGAGGATGCTTGGCATGGATCTGCTCTGAGGCTCAGCTGCTGCAGCTGGAGCAGGTCTCTGTGATGGGCAGGGACTGCCAGAGGGGCTTAGCCTGGGGTGGATCAGATTCATCCATGGCTGCAGGCTACCATGACAAGGAGAACAGTGTCCTGGACCAGGGAAAATGAGGGAGAAGAGGCTTGCACTGATCTCTTGGATGTTGAAAGCAGGTTAATCTATTTCCATAAGAGTTTCAGGGATGTCTTGACCAACCAGCCTATAAGTGCATGGTTGCAAAGCCCAGGGTTCTCATCTCTCCTGGGAGCAGTAAATGTGTTCTCCTCAGAGCAGTGCAGCTGCACACCACAGATCCCTGCTAGGGCCTTGTCTGCCATGGTTTTTAAGTGGATGGTGATCCAGATCCCAGCTCTGGCAGCAGGCTGCTCTTACCCCCCAGGGGAGGACAAGAAGAGACACTGTCCTGGACCAGGTACGTGGTCCTGCCTCCTGTCCCTCCTCCAGCCCTGCAGCAGCCTCTCCCCCCACTCCAGAGCCCAGCTCCTCTTGGAAATCTGTCAAAAACCAGAGTGGTTCAGTGCTTAGTAAACTAGGGAGTGAGTTTCTCTGATTCAAAATGTCAACGATCTCTTTAGAAGGAAGCAGCCACTTTCCTTAGGGAAAGCAGCGAGTCACTGCCATGTCAAAAACCTCGGTTCCCAGCCCAAAGCTAGTTTCAGTAAAAAAGTCCTCCTGCTTCTCTCTCCCCAGATGTGTTTTTCTTGCTCTTTTCCTACCCTCACTGCATCCTCAGGGGAGGGTGGTGCAGGACCAGAATCCACTGCAGTACAATGCAGACATACCCTCAGTAACTCTGGAGTTACGTGCAGGGATCACTTTGGCTCTGGAACATTGGCTGAATCACCTGTAGCCCTTTATTCAAACTTGGGACCTGTATTTCACACGTTTTGGAGCAGCAAGATGCTTTAACCTCAAGGCTGTCACAAGGAGCTGATGAAACAGCCACTCTGTTGGTGACTGCACAAGGCAGGAGAGAAAGGACAAGGCTGCATCTATGCAAGCAAGCTGAGCAGGCATTGGGTCTGTCCCTGGCTGCCAGCACTTACAGCTGGGATCATGAGAGCACTTGTGCATCTGCCTGGCATGCTGAAAGCAGTCTTGGATGCTGCTCAGGCCGAGTTCAAGCGATACCAGACACAGCAGGGACAATCTGCTGCGGCCCCAAGGTCTCATCTGGCACAGACATGCTCAGCTGTGAGGTAGGATTGAAGGTTCCACGGCAAAAACACCCATCTGCTTCTCTGCAGAAAGGCACCAAGGGAAATGCTATGTTGGTCTCCCTCAATACCGTAATATTGTTTCCAGGTGCTTTACTGGAACCGGTTTTGCTCCTTGCCTCCAAAGAGATGGTGTACAGGGGCTTTTTCTCCCACCAGCGTCCCCCATGTGTTGCACAAGCTGCTCCTGCATCCGACTGCATCCTCCCCACATGGACCTGCAGGCAAGGTGAGCAGCACAACAGGGGCTAAAACCTGTTCCCCTTTTCACAACCTTCACACAGCTTCTTTATGCGACTCCCTGGTGCACAAGAGTCAACAGGAGTTGAGGACATGCCCTGAGCACACCTGCCAGTGCAGGGGCCAGTTGTTCCCTGTTCTGGTGGTCTCCACCCCCTGGTGCCAAGGCAAGGGGCTGCTCTCTCTTGGCAGAAGTGCCAGATCCAGCTGGCAGGGGCTCAGGGACCTGACTGGGTTTATGTGAGGAGCTGGGACATGTGGACGGTTGGGAAGGGTGGGAAGCCAGGTGAGGAAAAGCCCCTTTAGTCTTGTTCCATTGTACTGTTTGCTCTTGCCTAAACAACGTGTGGATGATGGAGAGGATCCAGACCTGGCATCTCTCATCATCAGGCCCCTGCTTGCTCCCTCCTCATTTCCAGCATATCATCACCACTGCTGCTTGTCTGGACGCTTTCTGCCGAGATTTGTCCTGTGGGAAGATGCCAGCACTCTTAGCCAGGCTGTGTGGTTCCAAGAAGGAGCTGGTGCCATTCCTGCCACGCTCCTCCTGCAGCTGAACTCTTCCTGGTGGCACTGCCCAGACCACACCTCCATGGTCTGATCCCAGGACTGGAGCACGGGACCAGGGTGCTTTTCCTGGGCTGAGCTCCTGGGGTCAAATTGAACCCAGAAACTGTCTTACATGGAGACCCTTGTGACTAGACAGGACTTGGCTCAGCTTTGTGTTTCTAGAAGTAGCAGGAACTGCAGCTCATTTCAGTGTGGGCTGAGCCACGAGCCAGGCACAGTTTTGCCCAGGTCCTGGGGCTCTGCACACCCTTTGGAAAGGCAGGGGGGACCCATCCCCTCTGCCCTCAGATGCACCCATCTTCTCTCTGTGCACAGAAGCACTAAAAACTAGAGATGAAGACAAAACCAGGAAGACAAGCAAAGAGAAGACTCAAGCTGCTGATAGAAGGCTCTGGAAAGTACCCATTACCCATTCCTCCTGAACAAGCAGTGGGCAGCGACAGGAGGCTTAGTGCCATTTCTGTGACCCTCCCCACCTCTCCCTCCTGTTTTCCTGCTTAGCTGTGCCTCTAGGTAAGGCTTTTTTCTGCTCTCCACACTGTGCCCAGCCACAGAAGGCTGGGGGAAACCTATGCTCCCTTCTTTTCTCAACTGCTCTGCAACCACAGCAGAATGGGTTGGATACAGGATAAAGCAGAGCTGTTTCGGCCAGAGACTGAGTGAGGGATCACCAGCAGCTCAGACTGCAGGGATGGGGCTTGGAGGGGGCTAGCAAAGATCTGCTTAGCTCTGCTGGGGATGAGGGGGACAGTTACGAGGCAAGCAAAGACAAGATTTTGGACCTTCTCTAGGATCTGTGAAATTGGTGTGCAGCCTGAGGCTGGCTGGGATGCATTATATCCATAAGCATGAGAAATCTTTCCTTGTCCATGGGGAAAAGGGAAAGCCAGAAGATTGCTGATAGTAAGGCAGACCCAGGGACTTTTTCTGCAATCTTTCTTTGGATCTAACAAGCACAAACCTCTAATCCTGGTGTCTCCCTCTGTCTGCTTGGCCCTGTGCTGCCCAGTTTCTGCCCAGTTTTCTTGGATCTTTCTGCCCTAGATAGATTTTACTGGCGTGGTGACTATTCTGTGCCTGTCCAGAGGATTTGGCAGCTGTGCTGTGTCAATGCAGATTTGCAAGGTGTGGTGTTTCACAAGCTTCCTGGCTTAGGGGGTTCACCTGCTGCAGCCTTTAGTTCCTTTCTCCAAACATATCTCATTCTTCTCCACTTTCCCACAGAAAGCAGCATTTTCTTTCTTGCAGATGTTATGTCTGGGAAAGCCCCTCCTCTGCTGGGATGTGCACAGACTGTCCTCACACTGCAAGCCCACAACTCTGTTTACATGGACGCCTCTTAATCCTGTTTAAATTATCAAGCTGTGACTTTCTGCTCTCTGTGGGAGGGACGATGCTCCAGAAATGTGAGCTGCTGAGGTGGTCTTTGGTGAATAAATCAAGTGTTTTCCATGAAAATACCTGCAATGTATAGTTTCCCACCTTTCTATTTAGCTGACACAGCTTTTGGAAAGGCTCCAGTCAGCGTTTAGGTTGATGGATGACAGCCACTGTACTGCAAAGAACAAAAGCAGAAGTGTCCCAGATACGCTACAGCTACAGATTCAGCCTCTTCTCACAGTGCTTGGTTTCATTTCCCAGCCACTGCATTGTCCTCTGACCCTGGCAAGGACAGCTACCCCAGGGAATTCCCAGTGTCAGAGCCAACGGGGCTGTGGGTTTTATTGCCTGCCTAGGGTGAAAGGAGGGCTGAAAGCTGCTGTGCTGAACCTGGCTGTTTCTGCGGGCTGTGTCTGCACCATGCAATGGCTCTTTGCTGAGCCTGTGGGATTCAATTGGCTTCAAGAGGGCAGCAGGTCTTGGAGATGCTGTCACTCAGCTCAGCACTTCTCACTTTGGGTAGGCAGGTTTTGTCCTGTTTGCACTGCTTTGCCCCCCATCCCAGCACAGACACTTGCAGCAGCAGATATTCTGCAGCTTGACAGAGGATGGTAGAGAAGGGATGCTCTTTCTACCTTGGTCTGGTTTCCAGCTGAACTGCTCACTAGCCCTGCTGCCAGCAAATCCAACACAGGTGGTTTGTTGCAAAAAATAGCATCTCCTGCCATGCCTGTGTGCTGTAGAGCTGGTGTTTAAAACTGAGTTACTGCAGACTGAAGCAAAAAATCACCACAAAGAGCCATTTGTGAGTCAGCCTCATACCAAGAGATGCTCAGGTCTCCAGCCCAATTTGGCAGCTGGTGCAGTGCTGATGGAAGAAGTGGGGGTTGTGTTGGGATGAGGAGAAAGGGGTACATGTCCTGCAGCTTGCTGTCACTGCATCCAGGTGCTGTCACTTCTTTTCAACAGGGACGGCTGCTTGATTTATCTCTGAGATTTCTTTAGTGAGGATTTTGGACATCACTCATGAGTGGTCCTATAGTGCATAAATTATAAAAATCAGTCTTGCTGGGAAAGGTGGTCCAGGTGGGACAGCTGGACTCTGGAAAGGTATGCACCCACTTGGGAGGGTTATGGAGGACAGTGGTGAGTTTGATCAGAGATTTGAATGATGGGGCCTCAAACAACAGGCTGAAGGAATTTGATTTAATCTTGCTTCCAGGAATGGATGACAATGAATGGTCTCCAAGTGCACAGAGGGATATAGCAAAGAGAAAGTGAAAAGAAGTACTGAGTTTAATTCTGATAAGTCAAGAAACCACAGGGGTCAGACTTCGGGGGAAATTCCATTTAGCAGGAAGAGGCAGATGAAGAAATGCTGCATGTCCACTGTTGGAAACTTTTGCAGTTAGACCAGAGCTTGTCAGAAAGCTGGAAGTAGTGCCGGCTCTGGCTCAGCACAGGATGGGTTAGATGGCCCCAGGCAGTCCTTCCTAATCCTTTTTTCCCCCCTATTTTGCTGCCCTACCAGGTTCCTAGTGGGTGAGGTGGACTTTCTTTGCCGTATTCTATACTTCTGAGGGCTACATGAAATCCTTCACTTCCCATGACCTTGGGAATCTCTCTAAAAGATGGAGAAGGAAGGATGGAGTTACACTCTGGAGCCCCCACTTGTTGGGTGCTTGATGTGGGGCTGCCTGTGATCACAACAAACCCTTACTCCTGGATGCAAATCCAGGATCTGACCTAGTGCCCAAATGATGAAAGTGCCTTGGGAGCACGGGGAGAACTTGCCACACCAGACTGAAAGAAACAGATCTTGTGTGTCTTCCATCAGAAGTACCTTTGAAGTGGAGCAGGCTGTGCAGTGCTAATAGTCGAGTGTGAGCCATCAGCAGTGAAAACCAGCATTCTTGTTGTCACCATCTGGGCCACATGTTAGGGTGCTCCTGACAAGGGCCTTGGCAGGCTTGGCTCTGTTTCACCAACATAATTTGAGTTTAGGCTTGAGGAAAAAAGAAAGCAACCCCAAGAGATAACAGAAAGGAGCTCTTCAGGGTGAACGTGAAGCCAAGGAGTTTAGCATCAAACGCCTTTTGAAAGCAGCTGTGCAGCCTTGCTCAGGGATAAATAAAGGCTGGTTTGAAGCTGGAGAGCTAGCTGGCAGAACACACTGTTCCCATCTTGCCAAACACTTCCCAGACCACCTGTCCTTGCAGGACTGGGTTCCCCCCAGAGCTCTTGTGCTGCTGCACGCTCTGGTGGAGAGGGTGGGTGAATCGCCAGCATCCTGATGCTCAGTCTGGGCTTGGAGTGAGGGCATGGCTCAGGCTCATCTTGAGGGGGAAGCCCTTGCAGGGTCCTTTCTCTCTCTGGAGAGCTCAGAGAGATGGAGAGCATTCCACTTTGTGGTATATCCTCACCCTTGTGGTGTTTCCAAGATTTGGAGTGGGAGGCAGCTATGAGGGTTTGGTTGGCAGGAGATGTGCGCTGCCTGGCCCCCAGGGTAGTGCCAAGCAGAGGCCATGGTTTTGGGCTGGTGCAAGGTCTGAAGCATTGGAGTCAAGGGAGTTCTAATCAAAGCAGGCCCTCAAATGTCTGTGCTCAGTGCTCTAACAGAATAAGGAAGGATTCAAGCAAAAAAACATCTGGAACAAGATCAGAAGCCAGACACTCTCCTAAACAAAGGAGATGCATGGCCTTGGAGGAGAAAACAGACATGTAAATAGAGACGGAGGGGGCCAACATAAGGTTGGGTTTCTCTGGATCTCATTTGTCTTCCTTGTGCTGCAGCTGTCTAAAGTAAATGCTGGGGGGCTGTGGTGTGCTGGAACATGCTGGGGCCATTCATCATGGGCTGTGCTGGCAGCTGGGACAAGTCCATGATGAGCAGAACCTTACAGCTTTCCAGAGGGCTCTGCCTCACTTGCACCACTAGTTTTGAGGCTGCATGCAGGCAAAGGTAGGGAGAGACTTCTTTCAACAGGGCATTCACCCCTGTGAATGTGACCCTGAGGTGCTTTGTTACAAGGACTCTGGCTGGGCTTCAGGAGGGTCATTGCCCTCTGTTTCCAGAACCCCTTCAGTACACTCTGGGAAGGAATTCCTCCTGGTCCAGACCTTGCCCCTCATTGACTGTGTCCTGTTGTATTCATACAAAAGCCTTCTGGGTCAGTGCTGTCCAGACTGAACAGCCCCAATCTGCTCAGCATTCCTTCTTCTCTTTCTGCTCTCCTGTTCTGGACAGTGTGTGTGAACATGGAGGGCAGGGAGTTCTGCAGGGATTTGATACGGAGCTGCTGCAATGGACTTTCTTTGACAGCTAGGAGATTGAGTCTTGGCACAGCTCTAGTGTGAAGAGAGCCTGCAGCTCCATGCCATGCTTGCATGGGCCATCAGGGACAGCACAGGCAAAGAGCCGAACATCAAAATTCCAAAGTGAGACTTTTTCTCAGCTGCTTGCAAAGGGAGCTGGAGAAGGCCACCATGGCTGGGTTTTTGAGGGCTTCCCTATAGAGCAAAGGGGCTGTACTGCTCCAGAACAGCATCATCCTTCCCAGTTTTCCTGTGGGATGCCCCTGACCAAGGACTTCCAGGCAGCGGTTTATCAGGAACAGGAAAAAAAACATTGAAGAAAGTCAAGCTAGTCTCCTGGGACAGAACTGCCAAGAGTGCACAGCAGGAGCTAGGGAAGTCTCTGAAGCATGTAAGATGTACCAGGCTGGTATTCCTAAAGGGGCACAGCAGCAAGGAATGGAAAGTCCCTGGCTGGCTCTTCTGTGCCTGATAAGACAGACTGGCTCCATGCCCTGCTAAGGAAGGACTTGCTTGTGCATCCTTTCTTACTGGAAACAGAGGGGAGAGCCATCAAGATAACAGTCAGAAGGATGGGAAAAGAAAATGCGTCCCCCTCCAAGCACAGCTGATGTGTCAGCCAGATTCCCAAACTTTTGGAAAGGAGCTATCAGAAACTGGGCAGCATTGAGAGCTACTAAGCCCCTGAGTGCCTCTCCCTTCTCATAAAGCTAGCCCTGTAGCATTAGAAATGCTCTGATCCCCTGGAATCCTTAAAGGCATTTTAAAGTCTCCTTCTTCTTCAGGGAGGCATATCCAGGACCCCTGGTCAAATTTGGTCAGAAACATCCTCTGCACAGCCCACTGCAGCATTGCCAGGGTCAACCCAAAGGCTCCTGTTCCATGTGCATCCCTGAAATGCTCAGGTCAAAGTTTAAAAACAACAGCAGCGCTCTTTTCACACTCTCTGTTGATAATCCTTTGAACTCTCAGCATAGGGTGCACAGCCAGGGGCTGGACAAACCCACCACAGGTAGGTGTATGTGGTTCCACACAAGCCCCATCTGGGGAAGCTCCTGCACTGGTGACTCCTAGGTGCTGGCAGGGAAGGATGACTCTGGATTCCTCTGTCTGCTGATTCCTCTTATGTACCTAGTAGTGGTCTCAGCTGGAGAGAGAGACAGAGTGAGAGAGCCTCTGTCCTTACGCAGCACTGCTGCTCTTTGGCTGTTTCTTTCACCCTTTGCACTGTGAAATTTCACATCCTTTTATTCTTCTAAGAGGTATACACTGCTGCTCTTCTGAATGATCAAAGAATCATTCAAAGAATGCTCATTAACCTGTTCTCACCTTTCTTGTTGGTGTCCTCTGACGAGCCCACAGGGTACTGGGGTGACTGCTCTTCCCAAGTGTCCTGTTTGCTGAGGCCCCCCTCACCCTACAGGGGGCTGGGATCAGGGGTACCAGCAGAGCTTCTTCCCTGTCCTTCATCCCCAAGAGGTCTTTACCTACCCAGCATTTCTCACATCCTGAGGAAGTGGCTGCAGACAGAGGAGCTTTGAGTGCTGTCAGGGAGGGAGCGTGCTGGTCCTTTGACCTCCTGTGCTACGGGAACAAGAGCTCTCCTGGCTCTCTGCCCTGCTCTAGCAATGCTTAACCCAATGTCCCTGACTCCCTGAAAAATCCCGGACAGCAGAAAAAGGCAGCCACTCGCTGGGAAGAAGGAAGGCACCACCGGGTCTCTTCTTGTCTTTGTTCAGGCAGGCAAAGTCCAAGGATAGTTGTCACACAGAGCCATTCCGGGCTGTGGGTGTGTGGCAGCACATCCTGGAGACCCACAGAAATTGGCAACAGAGATGAAAAAGCTGGAGAGAACTTTGCCTGAGGGCATCCAGGGAGGGATGCAGGGCTAAAGACATGGTGCACGAGATTGGGCTGCTTTTTTGTGAGCTCACAAATGGTACCAATGGATACCTCCCATTGCAGTAGAGAAACAGCACCCTGGACCACATCTGTGCTGGCTTCCTTCCTTTATAGACTGAAAAATGCTGATGGGTCACTCCAACACCTTTCAAGTATTTTGTGGTTTGGTTTCTGTTGTGGGTTCCATTTGGTTTGTTTGTTGGTTGTTTTGGTTTCTTTTATTTAACAAGAGAGTGATTTCTGTGGACAGGGGTGCTTGGGGTGAACATGACAGGACTCAGAGCTGGGCACAAAGTAAGAGGCTGCTCTGACAGATGCCTACCCTCCCTTTAAATTTCTTGCAGCTGCTGTTGCTGCATCCCAAACAACATTTCTGAAGGGACAAGAGGGTTCATGGTCAGGGTGTGGGAAGATGCCCTTTGTCACCAGCATGCCCCAGGGTGAAGGAGCAGCCCCAGCATCAGACAGATGTAGCTGCAGCTCTGAGCCCAGGAGCACCTGGGCTGTGGGAGAAAGACACTGCCGAGCTCTGCTTCACAGTGACAATAGGCTCATCCTTTTACTGTAGCCCTGCCATGGTCTCTGTGTGTCACTCAATGTCCTCCTCCTTCCCTGTGCACAGGAGTGGCAGAGAACTCTTCCATTCATTGTATGCCTGGTCTGTTTAGATGAGACTGTGAGGGCTTTAGGCTCTCATGCAGGTCTGAGTCTCTGGACAGCAGCTGTAAGAATTAACAGCTCCTGTGTGGCTTGGAGAGACACACATGGCTGGGACATCCTGCACTTGAGTGCTGATGCTCCTTTTGGTGTGCAGGAACTGAAGCCACAGTGCTGAGTGCTGGCACAGGCCATGGGAACTGCTTCAGCATTCTCTTTACCTCCCTGCTGTCCTAATATCACAGGAAAACACTGTTACAATCCTCTAGGCCAGGAGAGCCCTGCTTTGGTCATGTAATGCTTGTCTTTGCTGGAGATGCCATCTCAAGGAGTCTGTGATGTGCTGGGATGGGTCCATAAGCCTTGCTCTCCATAGCTCCCCTCTCACACAAACAGAGCAAGGAGAAGGCACCTGCCAAACTCCCACCAGCACCAGCAGTGGCTGCAGGCAGGCAGTGGGAGCTGAGCACAGGTGACAGCCACATATGCCCATGGCTGATGGTGAAAGAGCTTGCACAGGACACAGCGAGCATGGGAGGAAACCAAAATTTCCATCCCAGTGGGTCTCTGCTACTCTTTTTCAAGGTTCCCATGCTGGTATTTGTAAGCCAGTGTCAGTTCAGAGCTGACATCACATCAGAGCCCTAGACACATTCTGTACTGCCATTCACTCAGTTTATCCCTCCTGGCACCCTCCTGGTGTACTTGGATGGTGTCACAAGGCTGTGCAGGGCCCCCTATACCTGTGTGAGGACACTGAAAGCCACCTGGTTTGCAGCCAGGGATGGGGTAAGGCTAGCCCGCTTAGCCTGCCCCTGGTGCATGCTAGTGAATACATCCCAGCTAATCAAGGATGTTTTCCAGTGAGCTCCAAGCCATGCACAGCTAATGTCTCACACCAGTGTCATTTACCTCTGCAGTGAAATAAGCTGCTGATTACACAGCAGTAGATTAAAGGGCTTTCAATATCTTTATTGGGTACAAGATACAAAAAACTTAGCCTGGTAACTGTCTTCAAAGAAAAAAAGAAGTGAAGGTAGATCTAAATGATAAAGGGAGGGCTTGGCACCTTGTCCCCCTTTTTACAGTCTGCTCAGGTTTACAGATTACACAGCCTTGTGTACATTTCAGTAAATACTCACAGTGGTACAATGAAGGTTCATTTCCTTGCAGAGACACTTGCAAGTTCCACACCTTGGTCTTATCTGTTCTCTTCTTGCACTGTCAGTGGTAATTTATCCTTTGCTGCTGATGGATTGTGTGACTTGGAGAGGTACTTTGTCACTCCTGGCTGGAGCCATGAGCAGAGGGGCAGTGGGGAGTTGTTGTGTCCTTGTGTTCTCAGCAAAGATGAGGAGCAAAGGAGAGACAGGTGACATCAACAGCCCAGGTCCCAGAGACACCAAGAGGCTGGGCTTCCCTTGGTGTGACGGGAGCCAGACCCCACAGCTGGGTGGGCAGCACCCCCTTCTTGTGGGGTTTCAGCTGCTGCCCATCACCCTGCCAACCAGTCTCCTTGTCTTTTTTTGGGCTTTTCTTATTTTCTGGATCTGAGCTGTGCCTTGAGGAAGGGTATCAGAATTATTATACCAGGGGAATCACAGTACCAGTCACCGTGGGCTGTGCTGGAGCCTGTGCAAAGGGAATCTGCACTTCCCTCTGCAGCTGATGTTCCAGCAAAGGTGGCAGATCCTTTCTGGTTTATATCTTTGAAGTGACCGTCTTCCTGAAGAAATGAAAGTATGACCTTTCAGGCATCAGTATACTTCCTCTGGACTCCAGATCCCAGTTCTAACACTTTTATAGGTTTCCAGCCCTGCAGAGCAAGGAGCACTGTAGAGGGGAAGCAGATCTCCCCTGTCAGGTCTTCACCGGGGATCCTCAGGCCACAGCTTAGGAATTGCTGCTTTTAACGGATTGTGATGCAAATAGGAAGAGAAAGAGGTTATTTTCTGCAGAACTGGGCCCTGGAGCAGAGCCAAGCTCCTATGCTTATGTAATAAGAATAAGCAAACAGCAAAAATCCCGCTCCTGCGGGAGGCCACTAACCCGCTGCAGGATCTGAGCTACCAACAGCGCTGACTTCTTCCTCTTTCCTCCAACTGAGGCTTCTGTTTCTGCTGGGTTCCCCTCCTGCTGCGCAGCAGCAGGCTGCCATCCCACCAATGGTGGCACACAAATTGTACCCTGCTTCCTTCCATGTCCCTTTTCAGTAGGCCCCTGAACTCAGCACTTCTCTTCAGCCAGGCTCCAGGCAGGAGTCTGACCTTCCTGACTGTCCCAGTGCTCCTGAAGATGGAGTGGTGCCCACTGCAGGACATCAGGGTTGCACAGGTGACAGCAACTGAAGCAAATGACCCCTTGCACTGGAACAGTCTGAGCATCATTTTCACCAGGTTTTGGCCCAGGTCAGCTAGCCTGACCCCAAAGCCAGGAAGCATTCCCAACCAGAAAGCAGTCCTTGGCAGAGCTGATTTCTTGGTGCAGATGTAGCTGGAGCATCCTTACCCCTCTCTGTGCAGGCCTGGGTGTTGTTTTCTGCACGATGCTTCTGCTGGGGCTCTCAGAGTGCCATGGTGGGTCATTGCTTTACCCTGCCACATGGATCTGGAGAGGCTCATCCCTCAGCTCTGCACACAGCAAAAGCATTTCCCCAGTTCCTCTGGCTACCTTGCCTGCTCATGCCTCTCATCCATCACCTGCTAGGGCATCTGAACAGGCACAAAGGGGATGCCCAGCCCCACAGTCCCCTGCAGCCTCTTTGAGTCTGCCACCAGTGCCCCACATCGTGCCAAAACCCGGGGCAAGGCCACTGGGACGGAGGAGCAGATCCTCACCATGAGTAGCTTGGAGCAGCTCTACCAGAATTTCAGAAGCATTGGCAGCCTCATGCTTAGAGGATTTTCTCACCAGGCAGCAGGAGCTGAGGGATGTGGATGGGAGAGAACATGGCTCCCAGTTTGCTTCAGGCCCTGGTTTGCTGGTTATCTTGAGACCAGTCCTGACAGGGCCCAGCCTACAGGGATCTGCGACGGGGCCCAAAGTAAGACTGGGGGGTGGGAGGGTGGCTGCTGCCCATGGCAGTCTGTCACCAATTAGAGATGCCATGCAGAAGCAGGGAGCATTTGTTTGATGGAAACCACCTCCAGAACCCTGAAACCCAAGGGAAGGGACAGAACCACTCCCAGGACGTGGACTGGAAAGCTGGAATCAGGCACACATCAGGGCAAAGATATGACAACCTCAGACATGGGGACTTGTCCCTTTCTTGGTGCTCTCAGGTCAAACCCTTTTGGATTGGTAAATCTCAGCTTCAGGAGTGAAGCAGTCACATCTGGGCTTAACTTCTGTTCTGCTGTCTGCAGAGGCTGTGAGTTTCACCAAGGGATGGGGAAGGCTCAGGCCACAAGGGTGCTGCCCAGAGCCCACACCATCCATGTTGTCACTGCTTCTGCCCTGTTGTTCCCAGGCATTAGCACATGCCAACACAAGGGCTGGCAGGGAGCCCAGCTGGAAAAGGGCAGAAGGGCCTTGTACCTGCTTGGCTCATCATGATCCGTCACTGGTTCGCTGCCCTGAGCCACAGACTGGCTCCCGACAGCTCCCTCAGTTTCTATTCCCCAGTCACGTTCTTCCTTTCATTTTCCAGAGTTTTCTCTGTGACTATAAATAGCCTCATGAAGGACTTGCCAGCCCTCGTGGAAGAAGAGGCAATAATCTCTTCCTGAAGGAAGTGGCCAGGACACCTGAAGGATCCTTCCAACCCAAGTGTAAATGATACCAAACCATGTGCCTAGGAGGAAACTGAGGCAGTGAGGGCAGAGGAAGCTGTGAGGAGCAGAGCTCGGAGCACTTTGTGGAGGGAATACAGCTGCTGCCATTAGTTAATTAATGATTGGTGAGGAGCTGCCACTGGTGGGGATCCATGGTGCTCCTGTCCGAGCACTGCTGAGCTTTGGGGCCACAGGCTTGCCACAAAACCAGGCAGCATGCTGTGAATGGCCAAGAGTCCTGTTGGGCGTCTACAAGGAGTGTTTTAAGTGAGATGATTTACTACTTCTCACACGCCAGCTTGGCACTGGAGACGGTTGCCATCCCCTCCAGCCACCCAGAGGTCTGCATTCCAGAAACAAAACCTTGCTCTGGAAAAACTGTCCTTGTCCCCCAGGTGCAGACACCCACAGGGTGGACTGGAGGTCTGCAGGGAAGATCTACATCCAGCATCTTTACCCTTGGCTGGTGTTAGGAGCTGCTGATCTTGCAGTGGCAGGGGGTTTATCTTTTCACAGAACCTCTCCACACAGGACAGACACAGCTGAGATGACACACTTTTCTCTTGACATTGCCTAATTGGCTTGATTTGTCCATATTAAACATTTACCATCCACAGTTAGCGCCTTCATTAGCTATGACACATCATGTTTAACCACACAGCAATATTGCATCAATGCCAGGGCCAGCAGCAAACACCCAGGAAAGTTCTGCACAAGGATGATACAGAGACCATGAAAAAAATCTGGGTCTGAATTAAAACTTAAACAAGCCTGGAAATACTTCTGAGCTGGTAGAAGACCTTAGACAAGTGTGCACATTCCCACGCACAGCCTTCATCCCTGCCTCCTTTATTTACACACAGCTTAATGGCTTGCCTGTGGACCTGGGCACTTGCAGAGAGGAATGAACACTCATTTGGTTCACAAACCACAGAGTAATTAATTCCCAGAAAAGCTTCTGGGCTTCACTCTGTGGCTGTGGAAGTTCAAGGTGCTACCCAGGGTTAACCAGATGCTTCTCCTGCATGCCCAGGGTGCTCAGTCCCACCAGCAAGGGATGGGTCTTCCAGGAACAGGGAGAAACCAGAGAGGTGGGAAAGGAAAACCATTTTAGAATGGTTTAGAATTTAGAAAAAGCAAGCAGAGGAGCATGCCGGGGTCCCTGCTACCACTAGCCTCACGCTAAAAAAGCCTCAGGCCCGTCACCCCAGGGCTTTTCCCTGAGCGTTTTCTCAGTCTCCTCTCACAGGGATGGACACAATTTCTCCAAAGGCTGTTTTTGAAGGCAATGTTTGCCATCTAGTGGGAAAACAGAGTCTGTGTATCTCGCTTGCCTGCAGAAGGATGCGGCTTGTGGTTATTTCGGCAGCACTTGGGAGCCACACGCCCCCTTGCCCATAGTACGGCAGCGGCTCCCAGCTGGGAGTTCCGGGGAGGAGGGAAATTGGAAGAGGTGGTGCTGGTTCAGCTTCCTTCAGGCGGCTCGCCAGGCTCTTTGCCCGCCTGAGTGTGGATCCCTAGCCCAAGCCCTTGGAGAGGACCCTGGCTGAGCTGCTGCCGAGCCTAAGTGGGGAGCTGAAAGAAGTGCTCTGTAGTAGGGGAAAAAGCGCCATGTTCTGGATAAATGGTGCCTTTCAGGTCAGCAAAACCCTGGGGATTGGTGCCTTCCAGACTGGCATCCTCCCAGGCATCTCTTCCAGGTTAGCATCCTCCTGGGAATCAGTGCCTTCCAGGTTGGCATCTCCAGCACTCCACTGGCAATCAGCACCTTCCAAGTCAGCATCCTCTCTGGCATCAGTGCCTTCCAGGTCAGCATATTTCTAGTGATCAGTACTTTCCAGGCTAGCTTTCCCCTGGGAATCAGTGCCTTTAAGAACTGCAGATTGTCCTGGGGATCAGCCATCATCCCAGGAGGGGATCCCAGACACATCTGACACTTCTGGCACCTTACCACCTCCAGATCCACCAGCACAGAGGTGGCCATGCCGGTGCCAGTGCCTAGAATTCATGTGGAGCTCAGCTGCTCCCACATCTAGTGGATCTCCCAGGGCAGAACAAAGGATGGGAGTTGCTTGAATGTGATGTGACCCTGCAGAAGACGACAAGAGACTCCCAGAGGCACATTTAGCTTGGGTCCATCATATTCAGGATGCAGACAAAGGCCCAATCTGTACAGAGCTCGCTCTGCCCAGTGCCTGCTCCATGCAATCCTGGAAACATGGGAAGCACTGGAGTGCCCCAGCTGGTTCAGAAGTTCCTACATAGGGCTGGGCCATGCCATTCATAACCTCTACTTGTTTATTCTGCCCATGCAGACAAAGCAGCTGATGTGGCAGTGGATGAAGGCTGCAGCTGGTAGGAGGACAGCAGGTAGAGAGGCTGCCCAGGGAAGTTCCCAAAGCGTGTCCTGCTCTATTTTAGACTTTGCAGCTGGAGGAGAAGATGGAGTTTCTGCCATGTTGGAGGGAGGAGATCTGAGCAAGTGACATGGCAGTACCGAGGAGGTGTAGGCCTCATGTTGCACAGCAGAAATGTGTGCACGGGGAGCACACAGCATGTGTCCCCTAGTGCCACCACACTCCAGGGCAGGAACACAAAACACTGGGAACTCTTGCTTGGACAACAGGATTGATTCCAGTGCTGGGAAAAAAAAAAAAAAGGAAAAAGGAAAATGCTAGCAGGAAAATCGTGGGCTGCTACTGCTGCTTGCAGCAGGGAGCAGCCATTTCCCAAGAGCATCATGAGCAGCAGTGCTTGGGCAGAGCTGTGCTGTTTCCTGCCAGCATCTCTGCGGCCAGGTGCTTGGCATTTCACATCTGTGAAAGACCAAATGCATCCTAGAGGCAGGGAAGGGGCCAGCCCCAGCAAGCAAAGAAAGAAACAACCCATTTCTGGAGGGAGAAGCTGACAATGCAGCAGCAAGAGATGTCTCAGGTCTCTCTTCTCCACATCTGGCCTGGCAGGCGATGTCTCCTCTGTTTCAGGAAAGATGGGCAAAGAATTTTCAGGCCTGTGGCAGATGTGAAAGGAGGCGGGTGAAGAAGAGGGAGAATGAGGGATCACAGGGGTCTCTACTGGGTTGAGTGCTTGGATCCCCAGCAGTCTCCCAGGCAGAGGTATCCACATGCAGGTGAGATGAAAGCCATGGTCAGGGTGGATGCTCAGCACTGCATTTTTAAAGCGTTCCTGTTTGGATTCATTGTGTCTCTGGGCATGGTCCCTGCTGTTCCTGCTCTCCCAGTGTCTGGGCAGTGTGAGCTGGAAGCAGCTCTTGAGGGGGAGGCAACCCCTCTGGAGATGCCTCACATTCTCCCCAGTACTCTCACAACCTGCACTGCTGACAATTCAGGCTCTGTCTCCTCATGCCAGCTGTGATGCTGCTTATACGAGGACTGAGTGTATGGGTCACACCCAAAACTTGTTCCCAAACACAGTCCTTGCTCTCTGCCCATGGGCCTCCCACCCTTCCTCACTAGTCAGGCGCTGCACAGTGAGCATCTTTGATGCTTAGGATGGTAACTGAGTGTCCAAACTACCTATCCATATATCCATCTATAAATTAATCTCTCCCTTCCTCCCTCTGACAACTGATCCACACATCCATATATACATCTGCATGTCTCCTTCCCTCAATCCATGCATCCTTCCCTCCCTGCTGAACCACGGACTGTGTACCCTTTGCTCTCTACATCATCTCATGACACATATAGATGTATGTTTCATGGCTATTCTGCTGAAGCTGCTTTAACTTCTTTCCTTGGCTCAGGATTTGGCAGAGAAGGAAGCAGAAGCAGCCATGAGAGGTAAGTTGAGACTGTTTTGCTTCACAGTCCTGTGCAACTCGCCTCCTCCCCTGCAAAACTGCGGGCTGATCCTGGCACCAAGGCAGGGAGAGGAGGAGGCTAATCCTGAGGGCTAGCTCAGAAATTTGGCAGGGTTGGTAGCAGTCAAACAGCCCAGGCAGCACTGCACAACCACCCACAACCAGTGCCCTGCTGCAAAGGCTTTTGCCAAAGCTGTAGATTTCCCAAACAAGCCCCTGCCTGAGACATGATCTGGCCACCCTGTGCTGGATGGAGACAATGGACATGGACATCTCTGTGCCTCAGTGCTGGGGACCTTCCCTGGTGTGTAGCATTGTCTGATGGAAATTTTTTAAACCAATTATATCCCAGGACACATTCTCCTGCACTTTTATTCTTGCTGCGCTTGGGCTGGTCCCAGTTCCGTGCCAGGAAGCTGGACCCATTCCTCCCCCATGTGGACCATGGTCTGCTTTGACCTGGCAGATTCTCAGCATCTCCAGGCCTGGCTTGTACCAGCTCCCCTGGCGATCTTGGCACAGCATCCACCCTGAGGAGGGTCGGATATGGCAGCAAAGGCAAGTTTGGATGTGCCTCTGCTTACTTGGGGCAGGGTGCGTCCAGGCAGGGCTCCAGCCTGCAGCAGGAAGCCTCCTGCTCACTCAGTGGCTGTGTGAGCCACCAGAGAGCCCAAGCCTTGGAGGAAGTGCCCTGGCCCCACAGTGGGACAGGGAGGTGCCGGCACTGGGACTGGTCTCATGGTCCCTTCCTGTTTTTCTTCTCCATGGCCTGAAGACAAAGTTGATTTTGGCATCTGGATCCCTCTCCTTTATTCCAGATTGCTGCTCACCCCAGCCTTCCCCTTGCATCTTCTCAGTGCTCTGGAAAGCCTTGTTTGCCCACATCAGGCACCAGTGCATCCTCCCCTTGGGGAACATGGAGTGCAGCACCCAGCACCAGACACCTTTATTCCCCAAAGCACAGAATTTGCTGCTTCCTTTGGGTCCCCAAGGCCTGTGTGTCACATTCACAGGCTGCTGGGGCAGGGAGCTGAGCCATGGGCCATCCCAGCAGAAAGCTGCAGTGCAGGCAGGCAGGACTTTGTGGTGACATGAGGACCCCCTGCCTGCTCTTGGTATCTCCAGGTGCCAAATGCACGGGAGGTCATGAGTCCTTACATCAGAGAGCAAAAGAGGTCACCCTCCAGGGTCATGGGCAGCAGGATGCAGTGATGAGGAACAGATGTGCATCTCCTGCCCTCAAGCTGCCCTTGTCACCAGAACTGGGTGTCTCTACTGCCTGGCCAGGCAAGCCCCAGCTAAGGAAGGGGACACAGGGCGTAGCACATGGGGGACAACAGATCTATGGGCTCCCTAGCCAGCAGCAAAAAACTTCTGTTTGGAGCATGCCTGGACTTTCTGGAGTTTAAAATCAGGCAGAATACAGGGGTCAGAGCTGCTGTCTCCCATTTTCTGGCTGCTGTGCTGCTACCTTTCAAGCAGGCATCAGCCTCTAAACCAGTACCACATGCTGGGAAATTACTGAGTTGTTTGCAAACACTGATGCCACACCTATGGGATGTATATCACCTGTTTTCCACAGCATCTCTGCACAACCACTGCCTTGATCTCTTCCACAGTGGCAGAGGAGTGGGATCTGGTGGAGATAAGAGCAGGTTTCTAATGGTAAAGGCTGCCTATGTCATGCTGGGGGCTGAGAAGAGACAAGGGTGACTGCATGACAAATCAGAATATGTGTTGGTTGGGTTGGATGCTGGGGACCAGAGCCCAGCAGGTGATGGCAGTGTGATACAGCTGGAGCTGTCAAGCTATGGGATACACCTGGGAGAGGTGATGTGGCTGCTGAGCATGGAAGTCCAGGCAGGATCTGGCTCCTTACACCTCCCCAGCTTGGTGACCTGCCTTACCTGCCCTGTGGAGAGCCCTGCTCTGGTCCATGGATGTGCCATGCCAGTGGCACACTGCAGAAAGAGGGCTTACCCCCATCTCTCTCATTCAGTGTGTCTGCACTCATGAGGGACAGTGAGGGGCTGGAGCCCCACAGAGCCAAGCAGGCAGAGCCCTCATGACCCCGCAACCAGGGCACCCAGTGGGAGCAGCAAGGAGCCTGTGGGCACACAACACAAAGCACAACAAAAGGCAGACAGCCCCAGTTCCCTTCAACCTAGTCCACACAAGGATCCTTCGAGAGTGCCCCAGTCCAGGCTCCCTCTGCATTGTGGGTTCACGGGCAGCCCCAGGACCCATGTGGGTCCCCACCCTGCTCTGCTCCCTGTGCTCCACGCGTTGCCGCTGTCTGAATTTCCACCCAGCTCCATCTGGATCTCGTTGGGCTGCTGGCACTGAGCACTGGGGTCGGGAGGTGCCAACACATGGAAGCCATTAGAGGGGCCAGGTCGAGGAGAAGCAAGGGGGCCACATGCAGAGCGAGGGAGGCTGTGCAGAGGGTCCTGTCTCAGCTGTCATGCTGGTGAGGGCAGGAGAGATGTCCCACAGAGCTGTCTGTCTGCATCCTCTTCTGGCATATAGCCTCGGCATGGGTCTCCCTCACCCCCTCCAGGCACCGGGGGAGAGGGCTGAACAGTTTGGGAGGCAGCCCTGCTGCCTGTGTGCCTCCTGTAATGATCGTTCCCAAGCTGGCACTCACTCCACCCTTGGCCCAGCATCATCTACAAAGGGGTTTTGCCTGGACAGTGCCAATGATAGCATTGGCATATCCCCTTTATTGCATCACTGCTCCGTCCAGCCACAGCACGGGGGATTGGGGCAGAGGGAAGGGGCAGGGGGTGTTCTCTTCCGCCTGCTGGCGGCTGGTGGGGGGTGACAGGCAGGGGTCAGCCCCCCTTGATCTGGCACTGGTGCCTGGCACCCCCGGGAGCCTACACCCATGGTCCCTTCAACACTAGGCAGTGAAGTGGGGCTGGCTCAGTGTCTTATCCCCATTTGTTTAGCAGCGCTCGGAGGTGGAGCTGGCCTGTCACCCTGAGCCTGAAGTGACTCCAGCTGGCTCCTGGTGGGCTCAGGCAGTCCAACGCTCCTGAGAGCAGAGCCTCTCTCCTTAGGATCCATCCTGCAACCCCAGGGTGTTGGGGGCTCCGGCAATGTCCACAGCTGTGGGGTGACCCAGGAGGCGTGGGGTCCTTGGGGGCCAGCATTGGCATCAAGTCCCACGCGTGGGCAAGCGGGTGCAGGGAGCAGGGATCGGCCAGGGCTCACTACAGGATCTGAGCTTCTGCCGAGAGAGAGGACAGGGGGTCAAGGGGGACACTGGAGACACTGACCTGCCCCATGCTATGCACTCCCTGCCCCACATTCCCCCCATTCCCCACCCTGCACCCCAACTCACTTGGTAGTGCCTTCAAGTGGGTGGCAGCAACCAAAAAGTTGGGTTTGGTCTTGTCCTTGCCATGTTTCCTCACCCGGAGCCTGGGGATGAGAGCAATGGTGGCTGAAGACCCCAAGCAGCCTCCCTGAGCATTGGGATTGCTCGCATTCCCAGGGATCCTGCTGTGTCTCCATCCAGCTGTGCCTAACTGTGCCCAGCTCAGTGTAACCTCTCCAGTGGGTCAGCTCCAGGGCTACAGCAGGAACTGGTCACCAGATAGAACACGACTGGGTATGGGAACAGGGACTGACAGCAGAGCCACAGGATGGGCAAGGAGATCCCATGGTGGCAGCATGAAAAGGGACTCAGGGACAGGATTCCCAGGGAGCAAAGGCACATGGAGGGATGTCTATGCTGACTCTGGAGTGTGAGACATTGGGGGAATATTAGAAGCAGCAGCATCTTGAAGGGATTCAGAGAGGTCCCTTGGATCTGGGGTCATTAGAAAGAGCCCAGGCAGGTTGGCCAGTACTGGGTGCTCTGGGAAGAGGCACTGGTGTGGCACAGGGGCAAGGGGAGTGTAAACCACCCTACAGGGCATCAAGTGTGTTTTGGCAGGGACCCTGGAACAGGGCTAGGGGATCACAGGGCACTCCGTGCTGAGGGTTCAGGATGGGATGGGGACAGCAATCATACAGCCCCTCCTTCTCAAAACCCAGCCTACCAGATGAGGATGGTGATGACAAGAACAGCAGCCAGGATGAAGAAGGCAAAGATCCCAAGGGACACCAGAACGGCCATCTTCTCCAAGGGGTCACTGCGATCTGGGACAGAAAGACTATCATAGCTGAGGGATGCCACAGTCCCCAGCACCTGGGAGACCCTATGGCAAGCTCCTGGCCACTCCAGCAGCCCAGCCACACAAGGGCATGGGGCAGGAGACCCTTCCCACTGCTCTCAGCCACACACATGGCCCTCCTGCCCACCACCCCGAGCTTTACTCACTGATGGGCTCAGGGTTGGGAGCTTGGGAAGGCTCCTCAGCCAGGCTCTCCAGTCTGGCATCTGTAGTGGTTTCTTCTCTTGCTGTGGAGGCCAGGTCTGCAAAGACAGAAGGGATGGAAACACTCACCAAAAGCACATGCAGCACCCCAGGGACCCACAGAGGGGAGTGTGGAAGGGTATCTTTGTGCCCCAGAGGTTCCACGAGCCCAAGGGTGCCACTGAGATGCTAATGGTGCTTTGGAAGCCCCGCTCTGTCCCAAGCCTGTGGGGGTCAATCCCCAAATGGCATCAGCACAGCTGTAGAGTGACATGGGCTGGGAGATGTTTTGTCTTCCTGCAGCTCTGCCTCCCAAACTTAAGTGGCGCTGGAGCTGAGACTCACTCTGGTTGATATTTGGGGGAATGAGTGCCATGGGGAAGGACTGAAGAGGGGCAGTTCAGGGTGCTGGAGGGACTTTGGAGAGGGATGGCACAATGTGGTAGGCTGCTGGGGGCTGCAGCCTGTCCCCCTCTTACCTCTGACTGGTGTTGCCCGGGCCTCGGCACTCCACTCGCTCCAATTCCCTGCATCCAGGAAATCCTTGGCACTGACTTGGACCACGTGCTCCAGCCCAGCGAAGGCATCTGTGATAACCTCGGACAGATTCACTGTCTCTACCTGTGCCAGACAGAGGGGAGCTTTGGGACAGGCAGGGGCATCCCTCACTACCCTCCCTGGCCCCACACACACGCTGCTCCTGTGCTGGCCTTGCCTTTCCTGGCACACTTACCACAGACCAGGAACGGTGGATGATGGGTCGGTACTGGAGCCGGAACCTTAGCTGGAAGTGGGGTTCCTTTGGCCAGGAGGAAGGGTACTTCCAGCTCACGTGGAGCCGCCGCGGGGCCAGGGGGATGGGCTCCACCACCAAGCCCTCCGGAGGGTCTGGCTTAACTGTGTGGGAAAGGACAGGAAGCCCTTGTCACCCCACACTGCCGTGCACAGGTGTGTCAGGTTCCCCGCTGACACCCACAGGTAACTGCCCAGAGATGGACCAACAGTGGGACAGACAGAGGGTGGATGGGGACTCACTGATGGCCTGCATGGTGACATCAAGGAGGCGGTAGCTGAAGCCCAGGGGGTTCACCTCGGTGATGTTCAGGCGGTAGGAGCTCCAGAACTCTGACCTGTGGACAGTGCAGGTGCCGGGGCGGGACGGATCCTGCAGGCACAGCCCCACGTGCCCGTTCTTGTTCCTGCAGACAGGGAGGCAGGGTGGTGACACGTCCTAGCTGCCCACCAGGCACAGTTTCCAAATGCTGCCAAGGAGGTGCCATGGGAGACCCCCATGCCAAGACCCTGGTGGAGGAGGCAGCCCCTCTGGCTCAGCTGCACTCACCCTTCCAGAGTCCGGCCTGTCCCTCTGAGCATGAGGGACATCCAGCTCCATCCTCATCCCAGCTCCACACTCTGCTTGGGAAGGTCCCTCCCTGATGCAAACCCTTCTCCCAGACTCCCAGGGTAGGTGGGAGGTAGCTGGCTCCCTGATGTGGACCCTCAGCTCTTGCTTTGGGGTCCCTGCTGTAGACAGCAGCAGAGCCTTTGGGATGGGGGCCAGTCCCTAGGGAGCAGGAGCAGGGTGGGAGTCAGTCCTACCTCCGCTTTTCTTCGCCTGTCAGAGATTTCTTCCTACCATGGAGACAGATGGAAAAGCAGATGATTAGGATGAGGGGGCAGCACAAAGTGCACCCCACTATGACCCAGAGGAGGGACAGGGGTCCACGCTGCAAAGCATCCCCACACTCCCACGTTGACACACACATGTGACAGTATGGGGGACAGAACTAAAACCATGTCCAGCTCTTCTAGTGAACAGCCTGGAAGCAGGAGCTGGGGATCCCAGGAAAAAGAAATGGGACACCCTTCCCTGCCTGGGATTTCATCACACAGCAGCAAAGACACAGAGACACTGATAAAAGCAGCTCCCCAGTGCCTGGCTTCACCCTCCCCCTAAAGCCCCCCAAATCCCTTGCTTCCATGCCCCCTCTCTGTGGAGCCCCCTGATGCTCCACTCAGCTCCCTCCTCACCAAGCCCTTGGCTCCTGCAGCTTTCAGCAGGGCTGTGCTTTATGAGCTCCGTTGGACTTCAAAGCCGCCCGCTAATTTGGTTTGCAGGGATAATTAGAAGCAGTGATGCTGTCAGGACTCCTTTCATCCCAAAGCATGCCGGAGCGCAGAGGCTTGCAGATGACCTGCTTCTCTTTTATTGCCCCTCTGGTGCTGGCAGAGCTGTCAGCAGGGAGGGAGCCTGCCTGTGCCAGGCTCCCAGTGCTGCTGAGACCCCCACTGAGAGCAAGCAAACGCTTGGTGCTCTGCTCACCCCAAAACAGGACCTGCTCTGGGGTGCAGCATGGCCCTTGGGGCAGGAGGTGAACCCAGGGCATGTGTGGGATGGCCAGATGGATTTGGTGGTTATGCTTGGCTGTGACCCAGAGCTCACACAATAACGTGCCCAATCTGTGCCCTGTGGGGATACTTCACCTGTATGTGGTGATGTATCTGGTGGGAAGGAAGGTCTCCACACTGGAGGTCCAGGAACAAGAAAAATTCTCATAGTCAGATGCTCTGCAGGACACAAAGGGGACTCCAGGCAGGTCTGGGGTCCGGGGGAAGCAGCAGTCAGCGAGGAGTCCCCCATCCCTCAGCCCATCCAGCACACAGGGATGGTTGTGTCAGCACAAAGCCCCCTTTTGGCAAGCCCCTGGCAGGGGTGCAGGTACCATGCTCCCCCTAGAACAGCCCAGCTCCCAGACATGCTACTCACGCCCCAGACGCAGGGACACAGTGTGCAGGAGGCCACCGTCCTCGCCGTGGCAGCTGTATGTTCCCACGGAGGCCAGGCTGGCACTTGGCAGCACCAGGGATCCCTGCTGGGTGGCTGAGCCCTCTGGCAGCGCCGTGGCACCTGCTCGTCTCCATTGCACGGGCGAGCTGAGGAGGAGAGAGCAGGCAGGCTGCGTCAGAGGACAGGGATGGCAGGTCAGCCCAGGCCCACCCTGTAAACCATCCCACTCGATACATCCCTTGGTGTGCACGGAGAAGACTTACCTGGCACGGACACCAGGGCATGACAGGGTGACGTCTGTCCCCAGCTGTCCATACTGCACGCCTAGAGGGACACACATCCCCAGATGGGTGTTAGCACTCCATGCCACCCCACGCCAGGGCTGGGGCTGCAGGTGGGGAGCCCCTGGGGCTGTACCCCACAGTGGGCACTGGATATGGGGTCTTGCTTCATGCAGGTTCCAGCACAGGGGCCTAGTAAGGACTGGTCCCAACCAGGGCTGGGCAAAGAGCAGATACACAGGCTGGCCATCACTGTAGGGTGTAGGGCTGTGTTTCACGTAGCCCTGGTGGGTCTGTTCCTGACTGAGGGAAATGGGGCGCCCTCAGGGTTCTCATGCCTGGGACATGTGGGTGGGGAGATGCTGTATGGGGGGGCTTGCTGGGGGTCTCACCTTCCTCTCCCCAGTCTTCAGGGATGGCAAAGGAGGCTGATGCCAGGGCTGCTGCGAGGAACACCATCACCCTGCCCAGGCCTGGGATGGAACTGTGCATCTGGAGGAGGCAGAGAAGGGGAGGACAGAGTGTTATTCCCTGCAATGGGCCAGCTGGTATGGTCCACAGCCCACAGCATTCCTGCAGGGCCATGGATCCTGCATCTCCCTCTCATCTCATCCGATCCTGCTGGTGACAGAACAGGGACTGAATACCAGGACCCCAGCTGGGACATCTGGCAGTATCTGTGCCACAGTCACAGCTGGCTTCTGGCTGCTGAGCAGTCCCCATGCCTGGAGTGGGAACACAGAGCACAAACACTGACCAGGAACTTGGGGCTGTGTGGGCTGGTGGGATTAAGGGTTCTTTGCCATTGCAATCCTGTGCTGGGAGTCTTGGCTGGCTCCCAGGCCCAGGGTGGTCCGGAGACCTGTGCATGTGCAGCTGGCGTGGGAAGGGACCAAGGAGAAATTCTGGCCTGTATTTACATGGCAGGTGACAGCAATCAGATCTAAACAGGCTCACACAGCCAGGGAGAGCAGGGCTGTGATAGCTCAGGTTATACCAAGTCTCACATCACTGCCCATGCCTGCAGCCACTGTGAGGCTGGCCCATGTAAGTCTCCATTTGTGGGACAATGGTCCTGAAATCCCTTCCTCCCACTCAGTGATCACCAGCAGGTCTGGGGCAAGAGGGGCCAGGGATGCAGAGTCAGGGATGTGCACCCAGCCCTTCATGGATCAACCCCTACCACAGACTGGAGTCTCCTGCAAGCATCACCCTTTCCATCTCAACCTACACTGCTGTGGACATGTCAGCCAGTGTCACCCTGGCCAACACAGCCGGCGTTGCCCTGTCCTGCCTTACCACCATCACCCTGTCCATCACAGCCCGCAGTGCTCTACAACATCCACCCCAGCCAGCACCCTTTCTGTGCCAGCCAGCACTACCCTAAAGCATCTGGACCCACCTGCAGGGTCCTGCATCAGCAGGACATTTCAGCCAGTGTCACCCTGTCCACCCCAGCCACATCACCCTGTCTGTGCCAGCAAGCATCACCCCAAGGCATCCATCCTGGCCAGCACCACGCTATCCCTGTCAGCAGCACCACACTGTCTCTGTCAGTCAGACATGAATCATTTCTTCACAGAAGATCCCCCTGCCCACTCCTCACCATTCAACAGGCCTGTTTATTTACACCCACACTGTTGAGCTTTGCTCCCAACTGCAGGCACAGGGGCTTAGGGCACATAAGGCAGTGAGTTCCCTGCCAGCCTCAAGAGTAGGCATAAATCTGTGGGCATAAATCTGTGTCCCCCTGGGTTCAACAACTGAGAGACTGGAGGAAGGGATGCTCCAGCCCCAGAGGCAGCAAAGGCACCCCAGAGCAGCAGCTGGTTTCCCTGCTGTGGTCGACCGCCCATGGCCACAGACCAAACCGCCTGGCGAAGGAAACAAGAGCTACAAGGCAATCTGCTGCAGGGGGGAAGGCGTGTGGCACCCCACATCAACCCCCTTCTGAACATGCCAGGCAGCCTCAAACACAAGCCCCAAACGTAAATAATTTTCATGAGACTGTCATAGGCTTTTCCTACCAAACCACCCTAGAAATGTTCCCAAGAAATATCAGTTAAAAGGTCTCTGCCAAAACTATGCTGGTAAGTAACTGGGAACATTTGGCCTGAAAGTAAAATATTTTGGTGATTGGAAAAAAAAAAAAAGAAGACAAAAATGAGTGTATTTTGTCTTAAAAGCAGCAACTAAAAATAACTGCAAAAACCATGTGGGCCAGAGTGAAGGAATTGTTCTGGGGGGAGGGGGAAGGAGAGTGGGTGTATGTGTGTGTGTCAGGAAGAAGGGAAAGTGCGTTAATATACAGAGAGAAAAACAGCTTTGAAATAAAATACTTTCTTCTCCTGACCACCCTGTTTTTTCATTCAAACACTGCAGAGGGTACCCAGCACATTTCCATAATGACTGGTCTAGTTAGGGACCACTAACCTAGACCCTAACCCTAATGGTCCCTAACTGTAACCCTAAACCTAACCCTAACACTGCTCATCCTGATGGCCAGGCCACATCCTCCACCCTTCATCACCCTTTGTCCCAGGGTCCTCCCAGAGCTCCCCATCCCCACCCCAGCACCCCATGAGCTCCCCTGCCCCAGGGGGGCACCCCAGCCAGTGCAGTGTGGGAAGGCAGCACCGAGCCCCTGCAGACACACACTGACTCAGTAACTGACCCACATGAGCACTGCCAAAACCTATCCCTGGGGACAGAGCACCACTGCAGAGAGAAGCAGCAGGGCAAGCCCTTCCTTGCCCGCCCAAAGGCCACAAACAAAAGGCGAAAGAGCCACAGAGCCAGGAAAGACCCAGAGCCCTCGTCAGCCCCAGGTGCAGAAGCAGGGCAGGGGGCCAGGTGCTGCAAGACAGCCTGCCCAGAAAGGATCCCCTTATTTTCTGCCATGAAACTCCCTGGCCAAGGGAAAAACAGGCGTGCAAATGAACATAAGCGTGTGAGTGGCCAGGCCTACCTTCCTTGGTGGCTCCACGCCCCCACAGATGGGCACACAGGCACAGAAAACATCCCCTGATGCTTGCACCAGCAGTGACACATTCTGAGGACACAGAGTCCTGGCACAGCAATCCTGGAGCCAAGCCGGGACAGAGGGAACAATCAGAGCTTTTCTTCTTCCCTTCATGCTAATCCTGGCCAGAGACGCCTGCCGCCAGCCCGGGCTGGGTGACATCCCGTGTCCACAGCCAGGGCAGAGGGACCCAGCTCAGCCTGGGGGCAGGGTTTGGTCCTGGTAGGAAGGGCAGCAGTGCTGGACCCTGCTCCCTCAGCATGGGATGCTCTTGCCAGTGGCATGGCCAGGGTGACAAGGCACGCTGTGGCACCCGTGGATGTGAGCCAGAAATGCAAGGTGTCACTCCCCATCCCTCCCTGATCCTGCTGTTCTGCTGGGCATCATCTGAGCTCATGCAAAAGTTTTTGGGCAGTTGGTGGGGAGAAATCCTGACATAAGCCCCTTCCTGCATGCAAACTGAAGTGCTGTAAGCCAGAACTTCCCTCAAAATCACGGCCATGTGCACTGGCCCAATGTCCACGTTGGGTGTGACAGTTCCCTCAGCACAGCTGCTCTGTGCCATGCCCTGCCGTGGCCTGGCAAAGCCCAGCACAGATTCCTGGGGGAAGCCAACTTTCCATTGTACTCAGTGCTTTGAAAGACATTGGGTTTTGTTTTCTTAGTGTTTTTTTTTTTTTATTTTGCTTCATTTGAAGTCACTCTTCAAAGCAAATGGGCCGCACACAGAGCTGGGATGGTGGGGACAGGGACAGAAGCAGATGACACTGTGCCTCAGGGCTGCAGATGGCAGCGTGGAGACATGGGATGCTCCCCACCGAGCACAGAAAGCTGGGGTGCCTCCTAACCTCTTCCCAGGGTGGTCGGGGGCAGCATTGCTGCAACAGAAATATGGCAAATAACCCAAGAGCACGTGGCAACTCTGCCTGCCCCATGCCAGGCCCTGATGGAGTCATACACCTGCAAAAAGCAATGGGCAAAGGCCCAAAGCTGGCTCTAATGCCCCAGAGATGGCATCACTCTGAGCATCCCCTGACCTGGGGGAGCATCCCTGGCCCTGTGCTACAAACCGTCCTCTCTGCCAGAGACTTCTGTAGGAAACACATCCTATGCTGAAATGCAGCATTTCAAAGCAGCAGGAATTCCCCTTTCCTTGTTTCCCTGCAGTGTTGGGAACAGTGCCTTGCTAATCCCTCTGCCCCTGGCAGGCCTGCAGAAGCACTGTACCCTGCTCTGAGGAGCCATGGCATGGTCTGAGTATGTCCCTGTGGCCACTGATCTGCCCAGGGACCTGGAATTGCCCCATCCCTGCAGCACCAGTGACTTCCATCATTGCTGCATGAACACGTGCCCATGAGCTAGGGGAGCATCACCTCCACTGCCTCAGGGTCCCCTGCAACAGCCACCCCTGCCCCCGAAATGCTGTTGGCACCCTCCCTGGGTGCTCAGAGAAAGCCCAGCAGTGGGTGCTGGAGGGAAGCATGTCCCCCACCACCTCCAGGTCCACCAGGGCCATGCACCATCTCCAGGACTACCAGCAGCACCTGAGGAAATACCTTGCCTGCTTTGGGCACTGCAAGGGTGATGCTCTGTGCACTGTCCCCAGCTTCCCCCCAGTGCCTAGGGGACCTCCAAAAGGGCAGTTTTCCTCTGCACCACTTCGGAGGGGTGCATGGGCCCCCATGCCTGCTGTGGGGGGGTACCAAGCCATGCTGGGCTGTGCCAGAACACACACATGCACAGCTGCAGCCAGTGCAACCCCAGCACACTGGAATTACCCCAGTTAAACCAGTAAAACCAGTAGGAGTATTTTCCTGCAAGGCCAGTGCAGTCCAATAAGCCTTGTGCAGTCTGAACATAGGACTAAACACAGCATAGTCCCAATATGGGACTTAATTCAGGGCAATCCAAATATGGGATTATACCCCACACAGCCCAGAAGAAGAATTAAATTCCACTCAGAATTAAATTCTCAGGAGGAGAATTAAATCCAGTGCAGTCTAAATGTGTGGTTAAACTCAGCCCAGCCCAGGAGTGGGGCTAAACCCAGCTCAGCCAAAATGTGAGGCTGGACCTAGGATAGGTCAAATATGTGGTTATGCCATCCTAACGTGGGGTTAAGCTCTGCACAGCTCAGGCGTGGGGTTAGACTATGGCTCAGTTCAAACACAGGGTTAACCTCAGCACAGCCCAGTCATGAGATTACAGTTCAAATATGGGGCTAAACTAAATGCAACCCCAGAGTGGGGTTAACCCCAGCTCAGCCCAAACACAGGGATAATCCCAGCATTGTCCAGGGAACCAGTTATCTCCACAGCCAGATACAATGCACATCTCCATCCAAACCAGACCAACTCCCTCCAACATCCACTGGTGATACCCAGTTTACCACCGGTGTCCAAAGCCAAGCCCAAACCCCTCCATAACCCGAGGTCACCTCTCTCCTCTGTGGAGCCAGCAGCTGCCAGCAGCTCCTGGTGCTTGGGGCTGGGGGGGGCCCTGCACACCTCAGCATGCCAGCAGCACCACGGAGGTCAGGCTCTGCTCTTACCCCAGCCGGGAAACTCCCACCCCAACGCCCTGATTTCCGCTCTCCTCTGCTCCATCCTGCGGGAAGAAGTCTCTGGCTCCCGGCTCTAACTGGAGGCATCGGCAAAGGCCAAAACAGCGAGGGCTCTGTTAGCAGCCAGCAGCCCTGACACCATGCCAGCTGGCAGCATTTGCATTCCGAGGGGGGAGAGAAGGGGCGCCCCCCTCTCCATCCCCATCCCCACACTCCTCTCTCCGAAGCCACGTGCCAGAGACATTCCTAAAAATAATCTCCTGGCTGTAAAGAAACCTACCAGCGCTGTAGCTGTAGTGCTGGTGGGTTTCTTCACAGCTTGGAGATTATTTTTAGGGTGGAGGCATGGAAGTTGGTGGGAGGGGGTGCTGCATCCCCACTGTCCTTGGCACATGGTTACAGGACAGGGATGGGCACAGTGCTGGATCTGGGGACACGGGTGGGACCTGCCAGCAGAGAGCTGGGCCACCCTGTGATTACAGCAGGGTGGGAAAGGCTTTTCCTGTCCCAGGAACATTTTGGGATTTGGGACATTTTTCTGCTCCTGGGCTCAGCCCAGGTTGGCAGAGAATTAAGTGAACAGGCAGAGCAGCCGGGTACCAGCCTGAAGCCTGACCCCTCCAGTACCATCTGCATCTCCCAGAACAAAGTTCCCCCAAAAGCTGGCCCTGGAGCTGATACAAGAGTGCATGCATCCATAAACGTACGGGACAGACATACATGTTCATACCTGTGAATGCCCCGGGCACATGCAGCTCCTTCTGGTGCTCCTGATGAACTCCAGCCTGGGGCTGAGAACTCTGACCAGGAGCAGGGCCCCACAGCATCCCCCATACGAGATGCTCCCCCTTCCCTCCCCCTGCTCCAAAGCTGGCCAGAGCCCAGGAGCCGTCAGGCTCAGCTCCATCCCTGAGGCATGAAGGCGCACGGGTCAGCCAAAATGCAGCAGGGCCAAAATAAACAGCTCACCTTACACAAATGCTCCCCCAGCTAGCAATTTGCTGTCACTCCTTTTGCAAAACAAAATCCCTTTTGGGCAAGAGACGGATTTCAGGAGTCATTAAGGACCACCTGGGCAGCCAAATAAAGCCATCACCAAAGGGTTGCCCAAATAAAGCCACCACCAAAGGGCGTCCCATTAACCTTTTGCACGCTGCCAGCAGTGTCCCTGTGGGAGAGGGGCAGGGGGATTGAAACTGCAGACCCGTAACAATGCATGATGTGGGGATAATGGTGCCAATCTCCTCCCCTTGGTGGGATAACCATGACCTGTCTTCTCTAAGCTTGGAGTCAACCCTACCTGCTTTCATAGAATCACTGAATAAAGGGCTGGAACAGACCTCTAAGATCATCGAGCTTGCTACATGGAGGTGGCCCAGGAGAGGCAGCTGGTTGTGAGGCACACAGTGGGAAAAGAGGCTGGGAAAACACCTCACGGGGGGCAGTATCCATGTCCCCAAACCACACTTCTTGCCAAGCCAATCAGATGGCAGTCCCCAAGTGAAAAGGAGATGGAAACGTGGCAAAAAGTGGAAGGAAGGGGAAAACTTGGGGGCTGTAGAACAGGGCCAGGGGGTGGGGGCTGAGCCCTGCCTAAGTTGAGAAGGTTGGAAAAACACCGTCTGGCTCATTTTTGCTAGGGGAAAAAAACCCAGCCAAGTTCTGAAAGATTAAGTGTGATTGTATCCAAGAGGGGGAAAGCAGGGCCATGCAGTGAGTGTGCTGACACATCTCCTTCCCCAGTGCTGGAGAGAAACCCCAGCCCCACTCGGGGCCAGCTCTGTTTACAGGCTCCTATTGTCTCTCTTTTTTCATTTGGATTCCCCCCTCCAATGTTATAGTTCAGAGTAAACAAAAGCAAGCAGCCTCTCACTCCAAACATTTCAGCCATCCCAAACTTTCTCTGGAGGGGGGCTGCCCGTGGAATTTTCCTCATCCAAAAGAATTTCGAAATGTTCCCATTGCAGCCTGCTCTGACTGGAGGCCAAGACAGTTCCAAAATTCTTCACAAAATGCTTGAGCTGCCCTGTGCACTGCCACAGCTCCGGCTGTGCCCCAAAGCCCCCACCATGCACAGGGAGATCCTCTGGCCTGGCCAGAGAGGGCAGAGGCAGATTCCAGCCTGCATAATTCCCCAGAGCTCATCCCATTCACCTGAAGTGAGACAGCAGGCCCTGGTGAGGCTGGATTCCAGTTTTCTATTTTCAGCTGCCACTTCAGTTCTTATTGCTCCAAGTCAGCAGTGCTGGTGCAAAGTACTTGGGTGCACTGGTGGGTATGTGTGGCAATGCACCCCAAGAAAACACAGTATTTCCCTTTGCAGGCAGCATTCTCCATAGCACCAGGTAGAAGGTAGAGGGTGAAGTGGGTGCCAGAGCTCCTCCTGGGGCTGGCCAGTGGCACCTTGAGCACCAGGAGTGCAGTTTGCAGTGGTGATGCCCCTTTGGTGCTGCTGGGTCACCGCAGGGGCAGGTGGGCAAGGAAGGGATGGTGTGCTGCACACATCCCTGAGGACGGAGTGGGGGCACAGCACTGTGCCCTGCATACCCCTGGCAGATGGCACGTGAAAGGGAGGATCAAATGTACTCCAGGGTGAGACAAGTGGCGGGTGCCACCTACATGTGCTGCTGCTCCCTGGTGCACATCGTGGTGTAAGGGTATGCACCCTGGTCCCAGAAGAGGTGGGACCTCAGCGAGGTCAAGCAGAGATCCCCAACAGCTCTCTTGGCTCAGGCTAAGTACAGATATGAGGTAAAACCCATGAGACCCTGGCATAAGGGTGCCAGCACTGCTCAGCCTGCTGGTAATGGGAGCCTCAGAGGTAGATCCTGAAGCAACTGGAAGAGGAAGAGCTCAGCTAAACAAGCTCCACAAAAAGCCAACAGTTGCAGGAAGAAGCACCTAAAGCTCAGTCCAGCACGGGTTTGGATGTCAATGCAAGCCATTGGAGTTGCCTGGCATGCTGATGTCCCTTGTCTGCTTCCCAGAATGGCCTCTGAATGGGTTTCACCAGGCAGATGGTCCTGCAGCCCAAAACACACCCCAACATGCTGGGGAACCCCCACATCCTCCCTCCCTGAGCACATGCCAATTTTGGTGACTGCAACCCCTTGATGAACATGCTGTCACCCCAGGAAGGCAAATCATTGCTGGTACCTGCTGCATCTCCCACCCATAGCATCCCACCCCAGTGGG
>VZTZ01048394.1:153759-168602 GCA_013400955.1 Drymodes brunneopygia
CACAGCAGCACTGGCAGGGGGGAGATACCTCAGCTCCACGCCGGGCTGGAATCTCGCTGTAGGACGGGGCTCTGCCGAGTGCCCCTGCTGCCTCTGCACCATCTCCCTGCGCTGCCTCGCTGGGTTCTCCTCCTCCACGGNCCTTCCCACAGCCCCCCCAGCCACCCCCAGATCGCCCAAGGGCTGAGGTGCTCTCAGTGAGACCCCAGCCCTCATGGAGTGAAACTCCTCCAGGAAGGAGCAGATTTGGGAAGGTGCCCCTCTACAGCTACCCATTACATCTGTGCTTCTGTAAAACCCACCCCTGCACATCCCTTCCTTGACACCCCCACAACTCCCTGCTTTCCCTTGTCCACTGCCCTGCCTGCAAGGAGCCAAGGTTGCCTGGCCCCAGCTGCTTGGCAGCAGCCACATGGCAACACCACCGGTACTCCACTGGTTGGCCTCTCCCTGCCTCCCTGCTGGAAGTAAAATAAATTGGATGGTCTTTTGGTCAAGGCTTAAAATTATTCACAGACACCCAACACCCTGTGCCCACACAAAATAAGGGGGATGTGGTAGGGTCCCATGGGGCTCCCCCCATTCCCAGGGACCCGCTCTGGAGAAGGCCTCTTCTTGGGACATCTCCCCAAATCCATCCCTGAAGCAGGATGCTGCCTCTCCACAGCATTGCCTCTGCCCCCATGCTGCCATGTCCAGCTCTGGGAAGTCACAGCAGGAGGCTGGGAAGCAGTTGCAGGCATCAGCTCAGCAAGGGTGGCCCCATCCTGGCCCACCTGGAGATGCCCAGCGCACATCTGGCTTCACCACGGCCTTCCACCCCCCCTCCCAGCTTAGTAAGGAGGGGACTGTGGGCTGCTAGCCTGGAAGCCGCCCCCATCCAACCCGGCCCCTATCCCTCTCTCTTTGCCCTGTACAGACTCTCCAAGCCCCCGTCCCCCTGCCCCACAGGGACCCGAGGCACATCCCATCGCAAGCCACGGCCCAAATGACTAACGCCCCGGGCAAGGGAACCGGGTGCCGTCGGGGCGAGCAGGGCCTGTCCCTTGGCCGCGCTCCCTCCCCGCAGTGGTGAAATCACGTCTGGAGAAAGCCCGGGGAGTGAGGCGCCGGGGGCCCCCCCGCTGCTTCCCAGCGAGGATGCTCGCTCCCCGCCTGCTGGCCGGCCGCCCCCGCTCTGCAAACCCCACATCCCAGCAAAGGGGTGCTCCAGGCACGCAGCCTGCAGCAGAGCCTCATACCTCATCTCCTCCTCTTCCTCCTCGCTCCGGATCCCATAGCAGCATCCCAGCTGTGGAAGTGGCTGTGAGATGCGGAAACGCAGCAGCGAGCTCCAGATGCTCGTAAAAGTGCTCCCGGGGAGTGGGCAGGAACCTCTGATCTCCCTCTGACTTCTGTAAGCCCGCCAGAGGCTGGGGGGCACTGGGGGCTGGAGGGGTTGGAGGGGGTGCCGCTCTTGCTGACACACCACCCCCCCCACGGCAGAACAAGCTGGCTCATGGAAGGAGCTGGTGGCTCGGGCTGCCTGGAGCCAGCCCTGGGCAGCACCAGAGGGGACAGCGAGGGACGGGGCCACCAGCGCTGGGCCTCGACCTGGCACGCGGCACGTGCCGGCCGCGACGGGGGGTGACTAATGCGGCTCTTTAAACCGGCACGGGAGCCTGGCTCCGGGTTAGGGTTTAATTATCTGCCTTCCTCCGCAGCCCATGCTCTCCGCTCCCTGAACCGCCACGGGGACCCCGGGAATGTCGTCCATCCCCCCCCTGGCCGGGGCTGCTGGCACGGAGCGAGCAGGGCTGCGGCGGGGAGCTGGCTGGGAGCACGCCGAGGCTGCAGCTGGGGGCTATAAAAAGCACGGCTGTGGTATGCAGCGAGGCACTGAGAGGGGAATAAAATGAAATCAGGTGGTGGATAAGTCGGGTGCTTGCTTCTGCACCAGGTCTGGCGCTGCTCCCCATCATCCCTTCCCTGCTCTCTGCCCAGCTGACAGCCCGGTGAGGCTGGGGTAGAGCGGAGAGCTGGGATTTGGCAAAAGGTGGAAGACACAGGGTTGGGTTGGCGGGGAGTGGAGGGGGTCAGGGCTGGGGAAACAATCGCTGGCGCTGGTACATGGGCTCCTGCCCGGGATGGAAGCATTGCAGCCACCCCTTGCCCAGCTCAGAGACGCCAGATCCCGGCACTCAGGCTTCTGGCAGCTTGCACTGGAGGATTAACCGTGCGCTGACTGACAGCCAGAGCTGCCTTTGCCAGCAGGAAGCCCCACTATCCCCCAGCACCCGCATCCCTGTGGGAACCTCATCCAGAGGGGACAGTAATGCCACTATCTGGGTGCAGAGAGGGCTCCCCTCGGGCCGGCAGGAGCTCCCTGCCCAGGGACGTGCCGTGTTTGCACAAGTCTGAGCAGGGGAAGGTCAGATTAATTTTAAACCTGAATAAACAAGGAGAGAAGGCAATGCCAGAGCTCGCCCTTCCCAGTAGGGATGCCCAGCAGCAGAGCAGAGCACCCGAAGCAGAGCTCTACCCTGCCCCGGGGCTCATATCCCCCTAAGAGAGCTGGAACAGACCCACAAACGAGGGCCTCCCTTTTCCACATGGAGCTCCCAGCTGAGTCAGTGTTGGCAGCAGGGAGAGCAGCTCCTGCTTGATTTTGCAAGATTCCTCTGGTCTCCACAGGGAAGCACCCACCCTGGGACCCCCATCCCACTGGGAACAGCACCAGGGCTTGCCTGTTCCCTGGCCACAATGCACAATGCGGCCTTGGGAATGAACAAGGAGGAGAAAAGAAAATAGTAAAATTGTTTGTAGGTCAAGAGGAAAATGGAAAAAAATAAAGTTTGTGTTTTTCATGCCAAAAGGAAAATGAAAACCAAAACATTTTGTTCTAAATGATAGGCCTTGTTTAGTTTTCAGTGGTTTTACTTTTTAAAAAAGGTTTGAGTTAAATCGAGCTAAATTTGTCTTCCAAACATTACCTTGGGGCAGGGAATAAAATAAATTGGAAAAAAAAAAAAGAATAAATCAAAACATCTCATTTGGAAAATGTCAAGAGCAAAACACCACCGCTTTTCCAGCCTGGGAGAACCGCAGCCGGGCGCTGAACCCAGCCTCAGTTCACAACTCGAGATGGCCCCCCTGAAGCAACTTTTTTTCCCGGAAAATAAAGCAACAACTGTGCCAAATGATGGCCGGCATGGCTTGTGCCCTGGTGCCTGGCTCCCATCAGGGATGTCCCCACTGCCCATGCCGGTCCCCAGGACCTGCTGGAGCACGGAGAGACCCTTGTTATAATCAGCAGCCACGCGCATGAGCTGAATCTGAGCTGAGCTGCTCTCCAGAACTCCTCTTTAAATGTCTTTTCTATTAGGTCAGCATTCCTGCGTCGCCCAGGGAAGGTGGTTAGGGCCGGCAGCCCGGCACACAGGCTCCTCGGTGCTTGCTGCTGGCTCTCCGACAGCAAGCAGCCTGCCCACGCTATTAAATTACTGAGAAAAATGGATCACTTCACCAAAAATTAGGTGCAGGAACCTCTCACACAGTGGCAAGGCGAGCTGGTAATTGGAAATTCATAGAGCTGGCCACAAATGCTGCCTCTGGCTCTGCTCCACCCTCCTCTGGTTGTGGTGAGGGATGGTGGAGAGGCATTTGCTGCCATCTCTGAAATGCTGCTGCTGATGGAGATGCAGCAGCCACGTCGCCAGCAACAATGTGAAGTCCCTTGCATGTTCTAGAAGGGTTAAATGCTGCTGCACAGTCCCTCTGCCCTTGATAGGTGGGGGAAATAAGTGAAAAAATCTTTCAGAGACCTTTCCAGGCACTGGAGGAAGAAAGTTCTCCATGCATGGCTCATCATTAAGCACCCTACTGGGGACATGTCTCATGGGGACATAGTCTGGGGACGCAGCAGGACACGCTGTCCCAGCACCATCCCATTCTTACAGCAGCACCTCAGGGGTGAAAAACAAGATGGCCTTCCCTATAGACCTTGCGTTGCTCAAGTCCTTCATCCATCCATCCATCCATCCATCCATCCATCCATCCATCCATCCATCCATCCATCCATCCATCCATTCCAGGCACAGCATAATAACCACTGCTGCTCCATCTGAGCTTGGACATCTCACCACCCTCCCAGACCACTCTGAGTCCAAGCCTCAGTACCTTGCTGAGCAGAGCCCTCTGAGGCATCTCCAGGGCAAACCACCCAGCTTCAGGAGCTGCCAGAGAACCCAGTGCATATTTGCAGCTGCCAGCTGGGAAGGAGGAATGTGGATGTGTAGCAGATCAAGAGCTATGTCAACAAGATACTCTGACAGACCAGTCCCTCACACTGACTGCCCCCTGTGCCAGCACAGGAAATGGAGGTACTCATCTTCCTCACTATGTACACTGGTTTTTGGATGCTGGGGTGCAAGGACTGTGGGCAGAGTCCCAGCTGGAGAGGGGAAATGGAGCTGGGCACAGGATCAGGGAGGCCAGAGAAAACGGACGCCTCCCCTGGCACAGCCATGCTCCAGCCATGAAGCTGCAAAACTCAAAGCCAGGATGGGGTGGAGCAGCCTCAAGGGAGCCATGAAACAGCCTGGCGGGAGCCTTGCAGGAACTAAAAAAATTAAAAGCAGCCAAAGCACCGAGGAACCCCCGGGGTTGCATGTTGGCCCTTGCAAGACAAGGATGGAGCAATAGCTGGTTGGGTCCACCAGCTCCTCCTAAGCCTTGAGGCCTCAGGCAAAACTCATGGAAAGCAAAGACTCCTGCAGACCTCCCCAGCAGCCGGGGGCTGGCCCTGGCCCTGGCCCTGCAAGGAAGTCTGGGGAGGTGCCAGCTGGCCTGGGCACCCTGCGTGACAGCGGCTTTCGCAAAACCAAGCCGGGCCACTGCGGCTGGGCCATCCCTGCAGACCTTTGCAGGGCTGTTGCAGCACAGCTGCTGTGAGCTCTGTCGTAACACTGGCACGGCACTGGGCTGGGCCACGACGAAGACCCTTCATGACAGCCCTTTCTGGTTTTCCCTATCTATTTCTGCAGGAACGTAAGGGCTGAACTGTACCTTTCACGATGTTACTGAATTCAAAAGGCACTGATGCCCATGCCAGCCTGCATCACAAAGGGGCTGGTGATGTGCCTATGGGACTATTGGTTTGGCCAGGATGAAAGCCTTCTGTCCCAAAGGAAGGGGATGGTGAAAGCACAGGAAGGCGAAGGAAACAGCTGGACAGGCACAGCCACGCCAGCCCGGGGGCTCCAGGAACGCTGTGCTAGCCCCACTGCCTCCCATGTGCTCTTCTGTGAGGACATCCACACCCTTTAGGCTGCCAGCAGGACGGCTGGCAGCAGCCCCAAGTCCTGTCTAGAGCTCCCCAAGGTGGGATGATGCTTAGCTACACTCATCAAAGCCAGTGGGTCAGAAGACCCTCCCCAAACAGCTGCAGAGATGATGGTCCATCAAAGCTGGAAGCTTCTGCCTTCCCTTCTTCCCCTCAGTGTGTTGTCAGCACTGGCTTCTCAAGAAGGGTTGGCATGCCTTGTTTTCTTTGGGAGGTGAAATAAACCAGAAGATGCCCAAATGATTTTCTTTCCACCATCAGGATTTCATTAGATGATGGAGCCTTGAACTTTTCCACCTCTCCCTATACGGCAATCTCTGCGGGTCCATAACAATTTTCATTAGGCAGTTTCTATTTTGGCTGTCTCCACACTGAGATGAATGGACCAGAGCTGAGCAGCCTCTGGGGACCCACAGGCTGATTTCCAAAGTGCTTCCAGCATCCTCCCTTCTCCTGGTCAATGCAGTCTTGCCTGCATGCAGGCCATTGCCACCTGCATGGGCCAGCCCCATGTCTGACCATATCAGATCTCCTGAGGTCCCTCCAGCCTCCTTGTCCTCTCCAAAAGCATCTTTAGGAAACATGTACCAGCAGGCGGATGTGATCTTTCTCTGCCCAGACTCTTCCAAAATTCCTCAAAAGCCTTTTCAACAATGACCAATGCCCACTGGAGCAAGCGCAAGCTGTGCTGATCAGATGTGACCAATACGACCGCAATGAGCAGTCCTGGTAAGACGGAGAAAAATCAGGTCTTGATATATTTCTTGTCCCTCTTCTCCTGGATGCCCCAAACTCAAACACTAGAGTAGGAGGAGCATTTTTTTGCCAAGTCCCAGACTTGTACCACTATAGAGAAGGAATTGCACCTTCCAGCCCAGCTGTCCACCTGTAGCAGAGAGCTTGGCAGATGCTCCAGGGGCTGCGGGTGCTGTGACCTTTCAAAAAAGCCCAAAGCTCACCCCATCCCACTCCCATGCCAGGGTGACTCAGAGACCTGGGAAGCAGCCAAACTTGAGAGATGATTCCTAATTACACACTGATTTCTGACACTGCAAACCTGCCATTAATCTCCAGAGGAATTTTCCTTTTTCCATGGAAATGGTCCGTGGGAATCTGGCTGTTGGAGAAGACTCAACCACAGCTGCAAGGCATCTGTGCCCTTCCCCACCTTCATAACCTGGATGGGAGAAGAAAACTATCACTGGGGGTGTATAGAGAGATTTGCTGGTAGGAACTCAGGTCATAAGGTCATGATATCCCTGGCCAGAGAGATTTGGTGATTTTCACACATGTGATGCTGCTGTAACCACAGGAACACTTAGAAAAACCAGAAACTCTCTAAATATCCCAGCAAGCCAACTCAGACATCCCACGGCTAATCCCTGATGCTGGCATTGTATCAGCATCCCAAGTGCTGCTGAAGCCCCAGTGTGTTGCCTATAGGGAAGAGCTCCCAATATCATCCAAACTCAGTCCTTGGCTGTATCTTGGCCAGGGGCAGAGCCACCCTCTTTCATGCCTAAACAAGAGGAGGGGAAACAAGCTGTGAGAGATGCCAAAATTTTCCAAAGTGATAAAAGCGGAGACACAAGCCGGCACCTGCCCCCTCCCGCGGGAAGCATCCCACAAGGGGTTTTCCTCCAGAGCCAAACCCACGGGAGAAGAAGAGGCAAGAATCCTTTGGCTTGCTTAGCCTAACGAGGAAGCTATAAATATAGCAGGGTAAACACCAGAGAGGGAGAAGAGGTCTTGAACTAAAAGCACAATGTTGGCACAAACCCACAGGGGAATAAGCTCTCCAGGAACGCATTCAGCAGGAAACCGGAGGGGGGTTGAGGCCTGTGTGAGCAGGAAGAGTCTGGAGTTGCCTTTGAACAAGAGCAGAGTGGAAAAAAAGGGTTTGAACTGAGAGCTCAGATAGTTCATGGCAGGTGAGGATGCCATGCGCTGGTACCAACCATGAGGGTTTCCCCACTCAGGATGGCCCAGGTGAGCTGTGTGAGAAGGGCAGGGGAGGCAGGACACCTTCATGTGTGGGCTGCAGGTGTGGGCTGCATGGGTGCCCACCCAGCACGACAGCTTCTGATAAACTCAGCAGCTGCAAAGGGGAACTGCTGCTTCTGCTGCTGCGATGAAAACGGCGGGGAGACTCGCCGTGCCGTGAGTCATTCATTCATCCTTCACAAACAGGGCCTGCACTTGGCCAAGCATCCTCCTCCCCCCGCCGCTGGGACAGCTTGCTGGGACAGGGAAAAAGTGGCTTATTAGATATAATCAAGTTTTCCCCTCCCTGTGAGGTTCCTCTTCCTGGAATAGGAAGCGCAAGACCAGAGCTGCTTTTCTTCCCCCTTCCTGCAGGCTCTGCCTTTAGCTGCACCCTCCAGGAAGCCCTCCCCACACACCCTAATGAACCCCACATTCCCTGTTCACCCACTGCTGGTGACATCCAGCCCGGAGCATAACCCTGCTGTCACGTTAGACCCTGTCTCCCACCTCCAGTCCCACTTTGTCTGCCAAGGTCAGTTTGCAGGTCTCTGGAGAGCACATATTGCCCTTTTCATTTCCTCGCCAAAAGTGCCAGGTTGGTGGGGCAGAGGATGCATGGGTGATGAGAGGGCTTTGTGGCCCTATCTCATACTTGTCCCTGCCACAGGAGAGCCTCCACCAGCTCCCTGTGAAGCTCCTCTCCCTGTGCCAGGCTGGGATGCTGTGTGCCTCGTGTTGCTGCACACATAACATCACTGCAACCTGTCTTCCTCTAAAGAGGTAGAGTGCAAACACAACACGTCCTCCTGCAAACACGGCAGCCAGACATGAGACAGTCACCTCCTGGCACTCAAGGCACTTGGCCAGCCCCAGAAGTCTCAGTTCTGGCTATGCCACCAATGCCAGTCAGATCAGCACCATTTTGTGTGCATGGCAACACATCTGTGAGCTGCTGCAGTGCTGGGTTTCTGCCCATCCATGGGGACCAGGCACAAGGCACCCTCAGACCCCATCACAGTGGGGTCTCAGTTTGCTGACAGCGATGTCCAAGCCAAGCTCAGCCCCGTGGACCCCTCTGATGGCCTTCACCAGCCCGGAGGCAGAGCTTGGAGGGGACCTGGTGGGTAACACAGGCAGTCTGTGAGGGTGGTGGTGAGCACAGCCCAGGGCTGGGCACTCATCGGGGCTGGCACAGGACACAGAAGCTGGGATTGAGACAGCATCCCGGGGCAAGGAGGGACAAGGCGGGCAGAGCCCTGCCAGCGCCCGCGCATGGGAAAGCGCTTCTCTCAGCGCCTCTCCTAATTGGGAGCAGCTTTACCCCGGACCCCCCAGGAGAGGAGGGGGCCCTGCCAGGGGGGCGCTTTGCCTGGCATTCCAGTCTTTCCCCAGAAAACTCCCTTCAGAGACAGCAGGGGTGTCCAAATCGGGAATGGTAAGGGGTGGTCTGTGGAGGCTGGGGAAGGGGCTCAAACATCCCACCCCAGGAACATCAACCCCTCGAGCATCTCCGGGCAAGGCGGAGGCGCGGAGGGCGGAGGAGGGGGAGCANACCCCGGGACGCTTCCTGCCTGTGAGCCGCCCCCGGGACCGGGAGGGATCGGTACCCGCTGCCCGCCGCTTGCCCGGGGTTCGCGGTCCCCCCCGGGGCTCCCCCTCCCAGTCCGGTCGGAGCGCTGGGATGGGGATCCCACCGTGGCGCACTGATGTGCGGTGCCTTCCGGAGAGCGGGTGTCCCCACGAGGCTCAGGAACCCCCCGAGAGTGCACAACCCTCCCCGGTACTCTCGGGGGTCAGCACCTCCTGCATTCACCAACCGTGCCTGTCCCCATCCCTGCATCCTGGAGGAGTGGAGGCAGGCAGGTCCTNCTGGCCCTGCCTGTGACTCAGTTTCCCTTGCCCCTAGGCGGGCCACTTCTTTGGGGTTTATTACTGTGGCGGTTTATTTGATGGGGAACATGCAGGGTGAAATCTGGCCGCGGGGTTTGTGTCCTTTACTTGAAGAAAAGGCTCGTTCCTCCTTGCAACTTGTGGTGTGTGTTTGCATCCCTCTTTTGCGGGACACATCCACCACACAAGCTGCTTTCCCTTGGAAATGGGTTTGGTTTGCCATTTTATTGCGGTGAAGATTTTCAAGAGCAAAAAATTTGTTGAAAGTCTGCAACAGGAAACCAGCTGGTGAAGACCCACTGGGAACTTTCCTCTCTGGTGGCACCTGAGGCCAGGTCTGGTTTGGGGTTTCCCCATGTGATGCCATCAAGGCTGGCACTGCTGGAGCCCTGAGATGGACCCAGTGTTTCCCTCCTCACCAGGCAAGCTGCCTGTGCAGAGATAATGGCCACATCTTCCAGCTGTGTGCAGCACCCATGCAGCTCTACTTCCCCTGCAAAGACAGAAGGCTCTGTAGGCTGGCAGGAGTGAACAAGGTCACAGACTCCTTCTGCAACCCTATAGTGACAAACTGATCGTTGCCATATCCAGGCACATCCCTGGACCCCAAGTAACAAAAGACTACCTGCTTTTGTTCCATTCTATCTCTTCAACACCACAAAAACGTGCCCATGAGCTACCGCCCCTCCTGTGTATCCACATGATAATAAACTAGTGTTTTCCTTCATCCCAGCTCTCCCATGCAATGCCACCATATCAGACTTTGGGAGAGGTGGAGGCTGTGTGTCGGGTGAGTTATCCCTGTACTGGCTCCTGGCTGCACTGTGAGTGTTGTGCTCAGCCATGGTTGAGGCTTGGTGCCCACGGACGCTGCCCAATGTGGCACAGCTGCTTGTGGCTGGGGCTGCTGCCTCACCAGCCACATGTGGCCAGATCCATCCCACCTGCACTACAGGAGCTGGGGCTGTGCCAAGGCTGGTGATGCCCTTCCTTCAGTCAGCTCACTTTCAGGGGCCTTTCAGGTGCTTTGCAGGAGGGGTCTGGTTCCACCAGCCTGCTCACATCTGCCCTCAACTAGCGGTTCATGTGGATTTTGGGAGCCTGGGGATGTAGGAGGGGCTGGTCCTGGGCAGAGAGAGTTTTCCTTCATCCAACTCCAAACTTTCCCCTTCCCGCCTCCCAATACTGCTCTGCTCTCTGCAGCCTGCGTGAGCTGAGGCACACTGAGCATCTTCCAGGATGGGCCAGCTTCTCTGGAAGGAGCAGAGTTGGACGGGCTGCAGCGTGCATTTGGCCCTGGGTCCTCCCCCGGGAGCAGACTCTGAGCTTTCCTCAATGCCTCGTGGTGCTCGCAGTGCACCGGGAGCTGGGCTGCTTGGCGCCAGCACTGGCCAGGAGCCACACGCTGCTTTCTCTGCCACTGCAGTGCTGGAGAGCTGAGCTGAGCCGAGGTCCTGGGGAATCCCCGAGCCCTGCAGGGCTGGGGGTGGGAATTTGAGAGCACAACTTGATTTGGAGGGGTCACGGTGGAGGGGCTCGGAGCTGGCACTGTCAGTGGTGTGCTGGGAGTAGGGATGTAGTGAGGATCTGGACTGTGTTGGGTCATCAGCTCTGAGCAGAGCTAGAGAGCTGCTAGGAGGAGGTTCGACAGTGATTTGGGGTCTGCTGGATGAGCAGGTCACTTGATGGGGCTGCATGCACCTGGGGGTCCTTGGGACAGGGTGTCCGTGGCACAGGGCAGCTCTGACATTGCTGCTCCTTGCCTGCCTCATCCTCAGGCTCAGATGGGGATCATGAGCTCCACACACCTCCCAGCTCCTCCTTTCTGCTGTACCACAAAGGCTTCTAAAAGGACATGTCTAAAAGGACATGTTCCAGCTCCTCCTTTTTGCTATGGCAAAAGGACATGTTCAGACTGTCTGCAGCATCCTGTTCAGCAGCTGGTCCCCCTCTCAGCAGCCCAAAATGGCTGAATTTAGGGACCATATGATCCCTTTTCCTCTCCTCTTGAGCAGAGAGGAAGCTGACAGTTCTTGTCCAGGCAGATCAAGACTTGGACATGTGAGCAGGTGTCTGGGGGTTATATTACACTACCCCAAACCCACACAGGACAAGCTGAACTGGGCCATGAGAGCTGTGTGCTGCCCTCCCTCCCTGTCTGCAGCTTTGCCTGACTCGCTGCTGCTATGTGCTCAAAGATGCCCTGACATCTTTTGCCAGAAGGAAGCAGTCACATCCATGAGCTGGGCTCCCATGTGCTAGGCTAGGTGAAGAGATTGAGAGGTTTGGGATAATGAGCTTGGGAGCTGGAGCTAGGCCAGACTTGAAGTGAGATGTGTCATGCTGATGTGCAGGTGCCCTCTCATGATGATGTGCTGGGGGATGGGGACGCTGGTCCTCAGCCGAGCTGGCTGAGTTAGCACTTGCTGGATTTCTGCCTGGATGATGTGAGTGGAGCAGATGGATGGATGGAAGAGGACTATGGGGACTGGAGATGAGTGCATCTGAAATCTGTGGTGTCCTCTCGTGGTTTCTGTGCAGAGGGGACTGCCACAGCGTGTGTCTCCTCACGAGCAGGCCTGGCTGATGGCATGAAGCCTCTCCCAGTGCCCATTTCAGTGCTGCCTGTCTGAGGATGCTCCACAACCCTGCAGCCTGGGCAAGGATGGGGCACACACCTGCCCTGGAAGCCAACCCCAGTGACAGTCCCTGACATCCCAGAGATACGGCTGATCCTTCCAGAGGTGCAGGTGCCTGCTGATGCAGGGCATCTTGGGGCAATGGGGCCATGCCCTTCAGCACCAGCCTATTTGCCTTGTGTGGGACTTGCCCTGTGAAGCCTCGTGCTCGGCGGCTTTGCTCTGGCTGGCCTGGCATATGTCCAGGCTCTGGCTGACGTGCTGTGGGCATGGCCCCGTCTGAAGTGCAGGCTTGTTGTATGTTTACCCTGGCCAGCCTGAGGTGTACAGGAAACCAGAGAGCTCTGCTCCCTGGCTGTCACTTTATTTATTATGGTCACAGCTTGGGCTGCCCACACTGTGAAATGAAGGTAGCAAAAACCCCAAGTGCTGCAGCGCAGCTCCTGACCTGCCAGCCCTGCTCTGCTCTGATTCACACTGCTATCTTGGAGCTGGGAGCAGTCCTGTTCTGGATGCTCGGTGCTGTGCAAAGACCATCCTGTCCAAGAGTAGGGTGGCTTTTTGCAGATGTGTCCCACCACACTATGCCAGGAGAAATTGCGGATGGGTGCCCAAGCCAATGCCACATCACAGTCATTACCTGGGTAATGACACCTAACACCATGCTAGTACCTGAATGTCCGAATCTGGTTACATCTTACCTGGTTCTTCACTTCTGCTCTGCAGAACAGTAGTGAGCATTGCCCTAGGTCTCCACAGTTGCTGCTCCAGGGACTTTCATCCATCTCGCCCCAAGAGGAGGTGTGGGGAACACTGCCCAGCTGCCACTGCAATGTGCAGAGCCTGGGCTCACTCTTTGGACCTCCAGTTTTTTGTTGCCCATGGCCATCAGCTTCACACAGCCTGCTCCATCTTGCTGCCATGGCAGGTCCTCACCCTGGAGAGGACACCATGATGGTGACTCTGGTTGCTTTAAGGGTGGAGTTTAAAGTTTGGAGGCTGCTGAGGACTGGGAATCCTTCTGTGTGGGGCTGGGGACATGTGCCTGTGTGGGGACTTGCTCCATCCCAGCTGCTCCCACCAGTATGCACTGGCAGCACCAGTGAGGCACCATGTGAAGCACTGCATGCTGAGAGACACAGGCAAACTCAGAGCTGAAGAGCAAAGCAGAGAGAGGCAACTTATACACAAGGCTATTTATAGGGACTGCCCTCCTGCCAGGACCTGACTGGCAGCAGCAAGGGCTGGGCTGGCGTTTAGGGAGAGCAGTCCAAAACCACCAGCCAGCAACCTGGGGACATGAAACAAAACCTCCTGGCCCTCGGAGGGCTCCTGGTCCCCACAGGGTCACATGGCTTGCTGGATTGCATTGCTATTAAAGGGAGAAAGTGCTAGTGAGCTGATAAACAGGGAAAAGTGAGCCAGCTCCTGAAACCATGGGCAGCTTGGCAGTCCTCCTCCCAGAACAGACAGCCGAGTGCTGGAGCCTCCTAAGCAGGACTAAACATTTGGTCTGAAATAATTGACACAGTGTTCTGAGTCACAGAGAGTTAAATCTATGGAGGGGAGAGAGAGATCTGCCTTTTAAGGAGGATTTTAAGAGCTTCATATTAGTTTTGTAGTATTTAGGCATCTTGAGTTTCCTTGTTTTTCACCAAAATAAAGTCCAGGCAGGCATTCATTGAAGGACCATGGCAGTATTTGAGTCTGACTTTCTGAAGACATTAAATTTATAGGGTGAGATAGCAAGCAAAAACCAACTAACCAACCAAAACCAACCCAGAGACATGGAACATGAGAATTTATTTATGAAGGAAAAACGGGAATGTTCCAGAGGGTGGATTTCTCTCCTGGCTCTGGGCAGCATCTCCCTGGTGCCAGCCCTCAGCATCTGGATGCTGCCCATGGAGCCACCTCCTGGCACTGCCCAAGGAGACCCTGCCCATGGGCGAGGCTGGGCTGCTTCCCAAAGCCATTAGTGACTTTGGCAGGCTGTCTTTTGGTTGTTCAGACCCAGGGATATACCAGTCAAGTTCCTACTCCTCAGTCTCATGGCCGACTAACTCTTCATCTCTCCAGGAAATCTCTGCAGAGCAGAGATGCTGCTGTTCCTGCTGATGCAGCCATCCTGGTCCCTGCTGACATCTGTGAATCAGGGCACGATGGGGTCTCTCCTTACGCACCTGCTCCTCGAGGCTGCTCCTGGTTTGTGGCTCACATGGGATGGGAAAGGTCTTTACGTTCATACAAAAAGTCCCATTGCTCCTGCCCCCACAAGCCCAGATCCACGCCTTGGAATGTGGATGATGCTGTGGCATGGAACAGAGTTGGGAAATAAGGATAAGATGGGGGAGACTGAGAGCCCGGTGCCAAAACCCGTCTGCCCTGTAGGATCCCCGGCTCCATCACATAGTGGTTTTTCTGAAGGAGGAGGTTTGCCTCGGGGGCGGGCATGGGGCTGGTGTGTGCACATCCCGGCGGGATCAGCCGCCCCCAGGCTGGACCACAGAGTGCTCAGCTGGGGCTGGGCGGCTGCGGGGGCAGAGGGAGCAGTCCCCGGGATGCAGGCATTCTTCCCGGCCGCCCTGCNCATCTCTCTTTTTGTTTAAAATAATTTCCCCTTATTACTATCCTTTCCCCTTGTTACTATCTGCCTTTGTGAAAATTCCCTCTTTTTATAAGCCAAGCTCCCTTTGAGCAGTGATGTCGTGGTGGCTTGTTCTGCAGCAGGAGACAGGTGCATCTCTCCTCCATGCTCCAGGTCTCCTGGTTCCCTGGTGCTCCGGGGCCCAGTAGTGCTCAGCAGTGCAGTGGAACCCTGAAACAATCAGAGCTTTTGGAACATCTGTTAGGGGTTTTTTATTTTGAGCACCCCCCCCCAAAAAAAAAAACCAAACCCAAAACTCTGAAAAGCATGTTTTGGAAGTGAAAAATCAGGAAAACTATGGTGGAAAGGGTAGCAGTGCTGTGTGGACTGTGTCAGGTGTAATTCTTGTCCCAGGCAG
>VZTZ01048394.1:176003-186147 GCA_013400955.1 Drymodes brunneopygia
GGTGGGGTAGCAGAGACCAGGGAGGGAGCAGAGGAGACAAGGTCCCAAAGGCGTCCCACAGTCTGCAGACAGCTTTCTCTCTCCATGCTACAGGTGAGAACATTTCAAATCCCCCTTTCATCCCTGGTGTACCTGCAGCCCTGCTCAGTCTCCTGCAGCCTGAGGGTTTGGACACTGTTGTTTGTCCCCACAGTAGGGTCAAGGCACAGCAGCTGTGAGCGCTGGGGACAGGCTGCTTGTGGGTCTTGCTGGCTTGAGTCTATCCCATCTCTTACATCTTTTTCATGCTGGCTAATGAAAGCAGGCTGTAGCTGGGTAATATGACTTCCACCTGTCCTTTCTGTGCACCATGTCAGTCCCTCACAAGCAGCATCACTCTGTCTCCTGTGGGTCACTCTCCTGCAGGGTGGGTTCATCACACACTGTGCAACTGCACTATTCAAGCCCTGAACCCCACCTGAGCGTTGCCAGCAGCTGGTGGCAGTCCAGGTTCAAGCCTTAGGGGGCATTTCCCCTTCCATCCTGCAAGCATCTTGTGCCTCCTTCCAGAGATATGTTTCCCAGGATACTCCAGGATCTCAATGCTCAGCTGAAGGGAATTCACAAACCCTTGAGCAACAGGAGGGGAATGAAGCATGGGAAAGTCTGGAAGACACAGCAATCCAGCTGAGACTGACCAGTTCCCAGCTTGTCCTGCTCTCCTGACATAACCAGAACGCCCTTTCCTTCCCCAAATGACACTTACACACACATTAATTTTGCTGGTGCCCATCCCTCCTCACTGTGATTTTCTGTCTCTGGTTTACTGAGGGAAATTAGCTTGAGATGGGACTGAGAAGCATCAAATGGCTTTAAGTAGGTGATCAGACTCATTCTGCTGCCTGCCTTAGGTAGCCATGATTTGCAGGGGTGATTTTGCCCCAAGGCAGAGTTCCCATTTCCATTTTGGGGCAACATGCCATGGGCTGTAAGCACCATCATTCCCACATTCACAGACCTTACACTGTTGGTACCAAAACAGCTCAGCCTTTCCACCAGATCTTACTCTACTGCATAGTTCACAGCAAGGACCTTTTCCTGGTTTTCCCCACAAAGTCCTATCTCCCTGGGAATAGACAGTGAACTCCTGGCAAGGCCTGGAAATCTTCTGCAGCATGTAGTCCTCTTAAGGACTTTACAACCCTCAGCAGCCTGGTTGGTCCTGGACTTAATTCCATGCATCCTAGTGGGTTATGACAGAAATACAGCCCTGCCCAACAATTTTTTCTGGAATGTGAAGACCAAGCAAGACTGCACTCAATAGCCAGTTTGGCAGCCAAAGCTGGCTCCTTGCTCCTCTGCTGCACTGCCTTCCTTTCCCCCATGCTGCTCAACTTCTATCCACTGGTACACCAGGATGAAGTCTTCTCTGACTGTTCCTGACTTCAGCATGCTGCCAGGTAAACAGTGTGGAAATTAGTGGAGACAAGTAAATAATTTGTAAACTATCATTTATTCATTACTTTCCCCTCCTTTCCCTATGCAAGCAGATTGTGAGGTGCCTCAGAAGCACTCGCAGTTTGGAGTGAGTTCTCTTGTAAGGCATTTCCCACTCCCCATGAATAACTTATGAACAGATCAGAGTGAATATTAAGGGCTTGAAAATCCAGAGGCTTGGGCTGCTGAGCTGAGTGAATACCGCTCCAGCTCCTTGACTAGACAAGATATCTAACGAAACAGCACTAAGTGGATTCACTGTGCTGTAGTTAAAGGGTGTGCACATCTGTTAGTCAATGTTAGCCTGTCAGGTAGGGTAAGGTAGCCATGCAGCAGGGGTTTGGCATGCCTGAGAGATGTGGTCTGTGATTGGGATACCAAGTCTTAGCATTTACTCTTGGGATTGATCCATATTGTACAGTGCTTCTACTGAGCTGCTGAGAGGCAAACATCACCTGACCAGCTGGACTGGGTTGATGCAAGAGGTTCACAGGAAAGTTTTCTGAAGAGCCTCACATGTCTATAAATTACCCAAGCATTGGTAGAAGGCACGCACGGAGGGTTTAAGCCCCAGACCAGTAGAGAACATGAGGATGTGCTGACTTCAAAGAGTCCAAAGCTAAGCTTGCACTTGGCTTCAGTCAGGTGCTCTGTGATGGGCATTTATCCACCTTCGAGCTCAGCCACCTGCTTTGTATTATTTTTTTTTTCAAAAGATGATTATAATTCACTCAGAGAAAGGTTTCCAACCCCCTGCTTGGTTCCTAAGGCAAGGATTCAGACCAGTGCTACATGAAATGGGGGAGGTGGGCTATGAACTGAAATCCCTTTTGCACTTGCAGAGCTTGCTGCCAGCCCTGCACATGATGTTTCCTACGTCCCAGACCTGGCAGGACCCACTGCTCAGGGTGGTGCTTGTAGAACTCAGGGCTATGTTGATCGTAGGTACCTTTTCCAGTGTAGGCCTCAAGCATTTCCCAGTGTTACAGGGAGGTCAGGAGCCCCCATAGCTGGGGACATCATCAGTATCCTCTCTTGAGGCCTTTGGCACAGCATCTTTCATGCCACCATGGCTGAGGCATCAAGCCTAATAGGGACTAGGTGATCTCATGTTGCCTTCATTACAGTAGCTAGGAAGCCCTGGACAGGATTTAAACCAGGGGTGAATGTGAGGCACAAAGCTGTGGGTCCATGTTCTAAACACCAAACACTGGGCTACCCGGTGGATACAGTGGGTACCTCCACAATGCCACGAGTCTCCTCTGGACATCCTTCAGCATATCTACTGGCATGGTGCAAGCCTTCCTGCACCCCTGAGCTTCGCCATGGCAGGCTGTGTGCAGGCAGCCCTACCAAGAGCACCCTCAGAGCAATGCAGCGGGCTCCGGAGCAGGCAAGGGGACCATCCCCACCTCTGGGATGGACCCAAAGCAGCACACAGCTTGAAGCCGGCCCCAGCTTCCCCTTGCAGGATCCCCCATGCATCTGTAGTCCCTTCCCCTCCCCAGCAGCCTCATGCACCTGCACTCCTAGGCGGAGTGGGATTTATCCTGCCCCAGGCGCTCGGTGCGAGGGGTCAGCCCTCATAAACCTCTCCGGCACCGGAGCCCGGGCCAGCTGCCTTGCTTGCGCCCATAGGGAGAGCCTCTGCACCCTGGGAGAGCTTTTCTATCCATGCCTGAGACTGTGCCCCAGGCCAGCACCCACCCTGTTGGGTCCAGAGCATGGCATGGTGGCAGCATGGTGAGGATGGGGCTGTGTGCTCCCGGCCCCCAGCTCCCCTCCCCGCACCAAGCACTTCGGGTAACCCCCGGTACGTGGGAGGCGGCATGAAATCATTCTGGTCCTCCAGCAAACCCCTCCAGCTGTCTGGAGCTAGTGCAGATTGTGGGACGTGTCTGGTGACTGACGAGGCCTCAAATCCATGTTTGTGAGAGATGATATCGAGAGTTTTAATTTTTTTATGAGCGAGGGGTCAGGGGGAGGCAGGGACTCCCAGGGCAGCTCAGAGGGGAGGCGGCAGTGTGTGCATGTGCGTGTGTGAAACACATTTCATCCCACAGACCCCCAGCTGCAGGAGTCCTGCACAGATAAAACCAGCATCCCATCACCTCCGAGCAGCAGGGACCAGCTGGGGAGGAGGCTGGACAATGGCAGCTAACAGGGATGTGTCAGCAGGGCTCAGTGTCGGCTCTTGGATCAAACCCTCTTCTCAGGCTCTCCTGCATGACACCAAATCCCATGGCCTTGCCCATGGGATTACTCCAGCCTTGGGCCTTTCCTCAGTAGATGAGTTCCTGGAAAGCTTTGTGGAACTGGTCTCCTCGTTCCCCAATGGAAAAGCCACTCGATGGAGGGTCTCTGTGTGACTGTGCCAACATCCAGAGTCTGGCGAGATGCTGTGGCCACTTTCAAACCCTATGGATGCTCCTGGAGAAGCTGCTCTCCTGCCCTGCAGTCTCATGGGCAGCATTTGGTGCATGCTGATGGTTTCCACAGGAAAACCCTGTCTACAATTGCTCTGCCCTGGTTTAATCCCAGCTCACCTGCATTAAACCTCACCATACCATTGAGGAGTAGGTCAGAGTCACCAAAGCTTTCTAGTTGGCCAGAAAATTGCCTGGTCTTTTGTCAGGCAAGAGCAAGGCAAAAAGTGAGCCCAGGTGAAGTCATGATACCTGCTCCCAAGTGCACTTTCTTGGATGGGATCCTGCTGGGAAAAGACCTGGAGCAACCTCTTGGCCAAGAAATCTTGGAAGAAGGCACTTACCTGCTGCACACCCAGGGTCAGTGGCTCAACGTGTTCTCACAGCTACCTCAGGTGACTTCCAAAGGTAGGGATCTGGCAGCCATATGCCACGAATGTCCCATGGCAAGGCTGCAAAGTGACCACCAAGGTCACACACTGCCATCCATGACTGCAGGGTGGTGCCTGGCTCTTTCACTGGGAAGATCCTGTCCCTGCTTCCCGCAGACAGTGGGGATGGAGGAACCTCTCCTTGAACTGGCCAGAGTGCCTGCATATAGTGACTCTCACCCGGAAAGGAGGAGGGGGGCCGAGGCCTCTTTGTAACTCAATCTCGTCTGCATGGGCCCCTTTGTTGTTATTACATTTATTTATTGATCCCCCTTGGGAAAACCTTAGCATTGCTGGACTTGCCGGGGCTTTATTAATGGGGATAGGGAGTGAGGGGAGGGAAGGGGGGCCGAACAGAGCACTCGGACCATCTGTTCCCACCAAAGGGATGGAGCAACAATAGCCATGTTTATAAAACTTCTCTGCAACTCATTGTGTTTGCGAAAGGAGAGCCTCCACATCAAAGGCCATTTCCACTCCCGCTGCTCAGGGGCCCCTCCATCTTCCAGCATCCTGCAAGGATTGCCCTGTCCTGGTCCCTTCTCCTCGCAGCCCTGGACACATGGTGAGGTGATAGTGGCATCACCCACAGAGGGGCCACCATGTCTGGGTACACCCCAGCCAAAGGGAGTGTTCATCACCTGCCCATATCTGCTGATCCAGAGGGACTTTCCAAGGAAGGGTTTCTTCTGGAAGCAATAAAACCCCATCACAAGGCATTGGGTAGTGTTTGCCAAGCACTGGTGTTGGGAGCAACAATATGTCCAGTGCTGGAGACCTGTCTCCTGAATGGTTTCTTTCAGTCTACTGAAACAGCAGTGTTCATGAAGTTGCTTTGGTTTTCCTCAAATTTCAGATGTGGGAAAAAAATGAAGGAAGAAAAACAAAGAAAGGAAAGGAGTGGGGTTTGGCCACGTCAAAGCTGGCTGATGGGGTCCTTCATAATGAAACAACTGTGTTTGGCTTTGCTTGAGGCTCATATTAGATTATCTCTTACAATCAGACATGAAATAAAAACCATTAAATAGCGATGAAATATTTTGACTGAACCAGTATGTTGTTTTTTTCTTCCCAAACTGATCTTTATGGACAAGATGAGGGTTTAGTTCTGGCTCAGATCAAAGCCAAATGCCTTCCTGGGGACTTGGAGTTGTCAGCCATATCCTGACCACGACTCAATCCTGCAGCTGGGGACAGGCTGCTCTGGGGTGAATTGGCAGGCTGGAGGTTTGGGACATATCCAGGCTGTCACACATCCCCAGCATGACCCTGAATGATGGCATGTCACCTCCTGGGACTGTGTTTCCTTCCCTGTTTGTTGGTGCTTTATGGTAATGATTGTCTCCATGCAGTGATTCACATGTGAGCTGGTGACTCTGCTGGGGTTTGTGACCACTGGCTGTGAGAAACAGAGAAACTCCCTAGGGATGTAGAAATATCTGAGTTCAGCTTTGGACAAATCTGAGACCACTGCAAGATGCTGCCAGCCTGCAGGAGGGCACTTTGGGAAAGACTTCTCTTTGCACCATGTGTTTGTGCAAGGACCTGATTTCCAGCTGGCAGGACAGGCATCCTGACAGCAGGCTGGTGACTGGGCAGGGTTCAGGCTGTCTCACACCTTTCAACCATCCCTTCCACCCTGAAAGGGGGAAACCTTCCCAGAGACTGCATGACGCCTTCTCAGGAAGCAGTCCAAGTCCCTGTTGGCTGTGTCCCCTTGGCCAGGCTGCTGGAGGAGACCTGAGCATGGTCCCTGAATGCTTTTGGCAGGGCGTAGGAAGCATGCTGCTCTCTCCCAACACTTAGCAGCTTCCCTGGGAACCACGCAGGAAAGGAGGAGAGGAGCCCAGACTTGTGGGAGACACTTTTCATTTCATGCCTAAGCCACTACTCTGCTGCTCAGCCACATGGCTCCATTAAGTCCCTTTCTGGCTGTCTTCTTTCCATCAATCACCCCGTCTCCGCGAGCAGCCCAGACACCGGATCTGGGTTATAAATAAGACAATCAATCAGCGATGCTATTAGATAAACAGAGTGGCAGAAGCCAAATTAATGCTTGGCTTTTTCTTGAAAGGGAGGAAAAAAAGAGTCAATTGCTTATTAGAGGACCCTGGTGTGGTCTGGTCTCCACGCTGCAGCTGAGCCGGGTGGGCTGTGCTTGGCTGCTGTGTCTGCATGTAGGGAGATCTGGGATGCTGTGAGCAGATAATCCATGTGGGTCACCCTGGCCAGAGCAGGGAGGGGACTGGGGCAGACTGGAGATAAGCAGGGAGGTCATAGCACTGGGGCAGTGATGGGAGATGGGGTAACAGTGGTAGGAGCTGCCCATCTGGGCAGTGAGGAGGTTTCAGGGCTGGTCTCGTGGGGAAGGAGAGCATGAGGCTGCAGGCAGAGGTGTCTGGGTACCAGGGACACATTGCCAGGACAGACATTGAGCCAGTTAGGATGGACATAAGGGAGAAGGGCATCACTGCTTGAAGGCTTTTCAAACAACAGGCAGTCCCTCCTGGAGGTGAATCAAGTCCTTGTCTGGAGCCACCAAGGAATAAGATGGTCCAAGACTGTCATTTCTGGTCTGCTATGACCATCTGTGACCTCTTGTTGCTACAAATCTCTGCCCTACAGCATTGTGAGGGTGTCCAAGGCTGTTTTTACCCCCAGAGTCTGCACCTGCAGCTCCATCTGCTTCTCTGTGTGGTGATGGCTGATTAACTTAAAGCTCTTGGGCTCATTCCTGCACCAAAGATGTCAGAGAAGAGACTTGCTTCATGGTGGGACCTTGTTGCCTGAGCTATCCCTCCGGCCACTGGGGAAGAAAGCCCTGGGAGGAAGGCTATTATATGTCAAAGGCATCCAGTGTACAGGAGACATAAGCTTTTTCTGAATCAGTACCCCATGGTTTGGGTTGGGCTCTTGTATTTGCTGGACTTGACACTACTGCAGGTTGAGGACTGGGAGAGTCTGGGCTTCTCCAAGTCAAGCTGACTCCGTTTACAATCGCATCCCTCACAGATGCTGCTCTTCATGCTTTCATCCCAGGGACCACCTTTCCACCGGCTCCTGCTGCTTTCACCTGCACCTGACACTTCTGTTGGTTGTGATGGAGGAGGGTACCTGCCCCTGGAGGACCAGCTGTACCCCCGTGCAAATGTGGAGCAGCTCTCTTCTGCCAACTGGCTCAACAGATCCCACCTGGCATTTCCACCCAGCCCAGCAAGCTCTCAGCTCGGGTCTGGCAGTGCAGCTATGGGTGTGCTTTCTCAACAGCTGAGCCTGCTTTCATGCCCCATTCTCACCTATGACTGTGCCAGACTGATGCTCTGCCAGAGCTGAAATGCACATGGTACCCACTGCTCCTCCTTCATCCACCAAAGCATGTCACCCCATCAAAGGCCACATGGCGCATTCCTCTCAGCTTAATTTGTGATAAATAAGCTGGTTGTTATCCCCTGGGAGATCCAGGCTCCTGGGAGGCTGGTGTGGGAGCAGGTGGATTTTCTGACTATTGGGTCAGGGAGAATGAGGTCTCTGCTTGCACCTGCCTAAGGGAAGGATGCAGGAGGTGCAGTAATTCAGTCCCATTCCACTGCTCAGCTCCTTGCTCAAGCATGGGGGGTTTCTGCTTCCTCCGAGGCTTCAAGTCCAGGAAACAGCTCCTGCTTTCCAGTCACACTTTTGATCTCTCTTGCAGAGCTTGGGGGGCTCCATGCAAGGCTGCTCTCACATCAGCAACAGCCCAAAACAACACCTAAGGTGGGATTTACTGCGACATACGTGCTGGGAAGATGCAGGGACCCATTGCACCCGGGTGATATATTGGATTTCAGGTTATGTGATACACAGGTCTCTCAGAGCATTGTAATTCCCTCTTTCTTCCTGTATGGATTTATACTGCTAAGTGGATGGATTTTCTGCTTGGCAGGGATGCTCCCCTGGGACCTTCCCCAGTTTGAAACATCTCTGCACATCTGTACATAATATTCCTGGGGCACTTAATGAGGGGGCTTTTACGACACCCCTTGCTTTATGGACTGCTGCTTAACATGGCCAGGCACCACGGAGGGACTGACAAACGGCATCCTGGAGCTGGAGGAAAGCTGAGTACCAGCTCCAGGTGCTGGATGGTGCCTGGGGCTCTGTGTGAAAGCCACTGCTCTCAGATGGCTTCTCACACAGCTGCCCTGAGCAGTCGAAGCACCACTCCCTTGGTCCCTGAAACAGCTCGAGAGGGACGGGTTTCTTCTGCTTAATAACCTGAGACAGCATGCCTCTGGACCAGGTATTGAAATCCTGGGTGGAGATGAAGGCAATCTGTCTGTCTGGGATGATTCCCCCTGGCAAGGGCTTGGCCTGACATTTTCATCTCTGCTAAGAGCTGTCCCTTCCCCCTGCCCCAAAGAGCCATCTGCTATGGTAGATTACCCCAGCTTTTAGCACTGTGAATCCATAATTAGTGCATAATTAATTACCAGATGTTTTTAACACTAATGAAACATTAATAAATGACGGAGGCATGTTGTCTGGTAATGGAACATTAACCAGTGAACCAAGTCAGTGCTGCCGCCAGCATGGCCGAGCCAGAGACAGGTCTGCATCTGACTGAGCTCTTCCCTAAATAAAGCCTCAACGTGGTTCAAATCACAGCAAGTGCCTGGTGGGAGCAAGTGACCAGCTCGGTGCTGCCTTCAGGCTTTGCAGAGCCAAGGCTGAGGCTCCTTCACCCCCATCCTTCCTTCCTCCCACCCACTCACCCATCCATCCACCCCATGCATAGCTGCATTCATCCAGCCAGACAGCACACACACATCCCCCTGCTGAAGAGACTTAGTTGGGGCACCAGACAGATAATTTCCCAAAAAAATGGAGCTTTTTCCTCTGGGCCTAGCTTGATGGCATCCCTGCTCCAGGTGGTGCTCACAAGTAAGGCACATGAGGAAAGGACAGGCTCCAACAATGTGCTTTGCTGCATCCGTTGCCCCCACACTGGGTCCCTGTGAGCCCTGCCCTGACAGAAGTTTAATTCAGAGCATCTGGGCCAGTGACATTTTCTTACTTGAAATTATTAATCAGACATGGGAAGTGCATTAGTTGTGACTACACACCGCCTCCAGGCTGCAGTGGGCCACAGGCAAGTCTCCATCCTCCTGCCTGCCCGAGAGATGTCAGGGTGCAGCCAGAGCTTGGAGGCACATGAGACCTTTCAGAGCCCATGAATGGGGTGATGTGGCACCTCCCCGTCACAACATGGATGTCATATGGGGTGGTGACAACCGTCCCATTTCCCTCACCAGGAGTTTCCAGGCTGGGCATCCCCCTTGCACCTTCTCAGGGTGTCCTGGACACCAGCTTTTGGGTCTCCCACACCCCTGGGAAGATGGTGCTATGGTCTCAAACGCCAGAGCAGGTTCCAGGGTGTGTGTGTCCCCCTCAATGCTGTTCCCATGTCCTGCCCAACGCCACCAGCACCACGCTCAGAAGCAGGCAGCCAAAACCACCTGCTACGGATGGAAGGGAAGTAACACCCAGAGCCGCCAGTCATCATGAAATGAACATTTAATGAAGACAGTCTCTCCTGGTGCGTGTGTGTGTGTGTGTGTGTGTGTGTGTGCGTGTGTGCATTGTCTCTGTGAGCTTAGTTTTATCCCCTCTATTACTTTTTTTTTGGATTTTTTTTCTTTTTTANCACCCCTCCACCCTCAGAGGGGACCAAGACCCCCGCTACTGATCCGTGCACCCCTCCAGCTTCGCCACACGGTCGAGAGCTCAGGGGAGCGAGTCCAGTCCTTGGGGGACCCCCTTTTGCCATAAGGG